>QEPC01010062.1:1504828-1518451 GCA_003113815.1 Sphenodon punctatus | reverse complement strand
GAAATCAAAGGTAAATATAATGCATTCCTAACCTATGCTGGTTGAGTTCCTAAATAAGCATCTTACCCTACAAAGGTCCATAAGTTCTTCTCAGTCCTTGATGTAAGCGACTGGGTCTTCAGTCTTAGAGTTGCTAGAAAGCAAAGTCCCCTCTCTCAGTTCATGGTTTCCAGTCCTGCTTTCTGTCAGGTTTTAGGATGCAGACGCAGTTGCTCAAGATGGCCAAGCGAGAGTGAGAGCTCCTGAAGGTGGCTTAATGGCCTCCTTAAATACCTTTCATGGTCTTTTTGTTTCTCGTTCCCGCCTTGGAGAAATCTGAGGTCTGTCACGTAGGCAATGGCTGCCTGTATTAGCATTTTTAATGTGCCTGGCCATCTGTCTGGGGCCAATCCACAAACTGTCTTTCCATTTCCTGGAGCTTGGTCACGTGTCACAGTCTTGATTTGAATTTTACAGTTCTTAATTGTAACATTACATACATGTTTCGCCTTTTGTTTTACATATTTACTAGGCTTGTGGTCTACATGTAGGCCAGTATCACACGTGTGTTCCTCCGTGACACAGTTCCAGACCCAATTATCTCTGCAGTGTAATATGTGGCTGTGTGTCCCCATCTTTCCTCTCAGGGCAATGGCATGTGTAGGGCCTTCCACTTTGTTTTCATCCTCAGAATCTGGAGGGCTTTCAAATATTTCCTAAAAGAAATAATAATAATAAAAAAGCTATGAGTTAGCAGTCTTTTTACAAAGCAATGTTTTGTGACAATCAATCCCATTACACCTCTAGACACACAAAGCCCCTTTTAATTACCTTGAAAAAATCTTTCTTAACTCAGAATTTTGAGCTGGGGTGGCTGTGTTGACTGAGGGTATCACTTCTTGTATCACCTCTGGAAAAACCAAAGACTCCGTAGGGCTGGGTAGTCCCATTCGCGCGGCTTCATCATAAACAGGAGTGCTAAAAAGAATCTTGGCAACAGGTTCACTCTCAACATCCTCATTCTCTGAACTTGAAATGTAACTTTCTCTGTATAACCATCTCACTACCTCTGGAGGGTTAGTCAACGCCATAGGCTGCACAGGCGTTGTATCAGCATGGAAAGTCATTTCAGTTTTTTCATGTAAGTGGTAGCGAATGACTCCCTGCTCTGTAGAGTGCTCAGAAAATGGCGGGCCCCTCTTTCATACCCCTAGGGGTGGGACTACAGCTTCACAAACCTTTCTGATTAGTCGCGGGTGGCGTGGTGAGTGGTTTGAGACCTCACATGACACCCTTCGACCTGTTCCGACTGCACACACCCCCTTTCACAGCCTAGGCCATATCTCTGCACCAAGGCAGGTTAGAACAATGGAACCTTTGCCGATTGGTTCGGCTCATGCTCCTGAGTTGTTTGAACCCTCACATGACCCTCTTCCTGCAAATCATCCTACCCCACCATATTGGACCCAATTTTCTCCACGACGGAGTGGGCTAGGATGACAAAACCTACGCTGAATAGTTCAGCTCAGTCAGCTGAGCTTGTAGAGGGATTACATGACCCAATAGCTGCAATTTACCCTACCCCGAACCCCACACCATAAAGTTGCTCCGATCCTCACAAAACCCATACCTATTGGTCCATCTCACTCTCCTGAGTTCACAGAGGTATTACATGGTTCTCCTCAAAGGACCTTGTGGGTTCAGGGAGGCTGAAACCTTTGGTTCCAGCCACCCTGACCCACAAGCAGAGTCCTCCAAAGTCAAGCATAAGGACCTTCCGGACCTGACCCGGAAGCATTACCCCCTTCTGCATCACTTTCACTTACCCACGTCACTTCTGTCCCACGGCGGGACTTCTGCCCCACAGGAGGGTGGGACTTCCGCCAATGTAGGACCCCACGTGACCTGTCAAACAATCAGTTTGATGACTAGTGTCCCCATTACTACTCTCACTTGCACTGGTACTACTTCTGGCATCTGGCTCCTCCCTCTGCTGCGTCTTTGCTTTGTGGCACTTTGAAAGCCGCTGCTGCCATCAGGTGTGAATATGGCCTTAGATTCTTGTCATTCCATTGTCTTCTCAGGTGCTTTTCCTGTGAGGCAACTAGGAAAAAGGTTCCTAAGGCTTGAATAACCACTTTTTTGTCCATCTTTCCCAAATGTAAGGTTGCTGGTTTGGCCCCAAATATCGGCGATAGAGACCAAGTAGTACAGTTATATCTTTTATTGGACCAACAACTACAGTTAGGAAAAGAGCAAAAAACTGCACCAGAGCAGCACTGAATTGGGGTAGCCTGCTGAATGTCAACAGAGGTTAAGCAGCTATGGGCTGTCTCTGCCCTTGAAAATTTCCCCCAGCTCAAAAATAAGGCCCTGTTTCAGGCCATGGACAGAGGCTGCAGAATCTCAGTACTTACCCAACCAAGCTGCAGTGCCTCTGCGAGTTCCTCTTTCCAGCCCTAATGGGTTTAGTTGGTAAAACACTAGCAAGGCATCAGAGCAGCCATTCTCTTATTTTACAAACGTTTCCTGAAACCATGCGCTGGGCTGTACCCTTCAACCACAAGCAAAATGCTCAAAAGCTTTTCTAGTGCATCATCAGCTGCACAGAAAGGACACCCACTTCCTCAAATGCATAAAGGAGCACATGCAGAATAACAGTGCTGTGCTGTTTATTAGTGCTTTTCCATAATGCCTGGGCAGAGGGGTGAAGTGCAGCAGTTACTGCAACTTTGGTGAATGAGAGCAATTGAGGTGCTTTCAAGAGTATTGGGGGGGAAAAGCAAACAGATTTAAGTTGCATCTGGAAAGCAAAAGGGAAAGCTCTGCAAAAACGGAGAGGGACTTTTATGGGGTTCTTCACAAGCGATCATAGAGGGAGGAGGAAGTACATTGGCAAATCAGTCAAGACTTCTTTTTGACACACAAGCCCAGGAGGTGAGCAAAGAAGAGCTCAAGATTAGAGGAGGAGAATAAACACAGGATTTTGGACAGGCTGCTAAGAACATCCCGCCCCCCCTCAAAAAAAAACCTGATTGAAAATGTCTCTCAAGCTGCCGCGAAACTGGGATTTCCACCTGAAAATGGATGCTGCAAAAATAGGTACTCTTATCATTTCCTTGTACCCTTTATCTCCTGCCTGAGCAAAAGCCCACTTCAGTGATTTGATCTGATGAAGTGACTCCCTCTGAGAAGGGAAACTATCTGCAGGTAGTGAGCCAGATCCTCAGCTGGTACAAATTGGCAACTATAGACTTGAGGCCCATGTCAATTTACACCATGCAAAAATTTGGATGGCTTTAGAGCAAAGCATCTTAACAACATGAAAAGTTACATTCTGTCTGTTCACCTACCTGCATGAGTGAGCATGTGCCTCTAAATTTCAGGTATGTTCAAACCCTGTGCTGTAGTTTCACTTCTTGGGACTTTGTGTTCCCAGGCTGCTAGAAAATTATTTACAGGACTTGGATTAAGTCTTTCTGATGGGCTGTATTCCTACCTCTGCTATTGACTTGTTGTATGACCTTGGTCAGTTCCCTTAGATTTTCCATAACTCCATCTGTAAAAAGGGATTAATAATACTTTTGGGATATTATTATTTATACAGCTCCAGCAATGTGCCTGGCACTGAAGACTCATGATTGGAGACAGTCTAGAATGAACAAGGGGAGTGACAGGATTACATTCATGAAGCTGAGAAGTTGTAGGTGCATGTGCTAAGTTTAGTTACAAGGGAGGAGGTGATCCTGCAAGATGAGGCAGTAACAAGGAAGAAGTATGGATGATCAATGTAGGGGGGTGAGGAGTTGGAGAAGGCCCAACAGAAAAAATAGGTTTTTAAGGGGCAGCTGAAGGGGAGGGAGGGAGGAATTAGTGTGTATGTGTTCAGGGAGGAAGTTCTAGGCTGAGGGAGCAGTATGTGGGAAAGGAGGTGCTTTAGGGAGCAGACTATGGGGCGCGTTAGGGTAATGGCAGAGGAGGAGCAAAATTGCTGGACTACTGTAGCAGGAAATGAGGCAAGAAATACGGAAGGATAAGACAGTAAATAGCCTCTAACTATGTAAGCACCTAGTATCTAACTGAATGCAGAGTTTGGAAGTGGTGAATCAAAGTATTTCATTTGGCCTATTATAACGATACAGCAGCTATATGACTGAGCATCTGGCCTACATCTAGTAGGGATGGGTATTCAGTAGGGGTGGGACTACCGGATGATCCGGTATCCGATACTGCCGGTTTTTGGGTGTACCGGCAGTATCGGATTACCCCGGTAATTGGGGGAATTTACTAGATTCCCCCTGTGCTGAATTTTTTTACATTGCGGCCATTCAAATGAATGGCCGCAATGTAAAAAAAAACACAGAAAAAAAGCAAACACTGTCCCTCCCCCATCCAGGCTGTGCGGGTGGAAGGGGGGACACCCCCCCCCCACCCTGCCCAGCCTGGATTTAAAAATATTTTTTTTTCCCCTAAGTCCCTGGGTTCCGGGCCTCTGCCGGCGACCCAGAGCCCGCACCAGCAGCAGGTAAGTGTACCAGTACCATTGATCCCTGGGGTGGGGGTGGTTTAACACACACACCCCACCCCAGGGATCACCCTACCTTGGCTTCAGCTCCGGGCGGTGGTCCAGCGGTCCAGCAGCCGGCTTCAACTCTGCTGTGGCTACCGGCTTCAGCATGTAGTGACACTCTCTAGGCCTTCCAGGGAACCTGGAAGTTCCCCGGAAGGCCTAGTATGCATCACTAAGTGCTGAAGCTGGCAGTCACAGCAGAGCTAAGTCGGCCGCCAGGTCGCCACCGCTGCTGCCCGGAGCTGAAGCCAAGGTAGGGTGATCCCTGGGTGGGCGAGGTAGGGTGATCCCTGGGGTCGAGGGGTGTGTTAAACCACCCCCCACCCCAGGGATCAACGGTACCGATACACTTACCTGCTGCTGGTGCGGGCTCTGGGTCGCTGGCAGCGGCCCCGGCCCAGAGCCCAGGGACTTAGGGGAATTTTTTAAAAAAATAAATAATCCAGGCTGGGCAGGGAGGGTGGGGGGGTGTCCACCCTTCCGCCCGCACAGTCTGGGAGGGAGAGGGGGGAGGTGTTTGTTTTTTCCTCCATTGATTGCAATGGGGACAGTTCCCCATTGAAATCAATGGGAAAAAACCAGTACCGGTATACCGGTATTAATCTGGTATGCCGGTATTTTGAAATCCGGGAACTGGTAAATCCGGTACCTGGTATTTGCCCGGATGTCCCATCCCTAGTATTCAGATTGAATTATGGATTCAGATCTATTCTGGATTCGGATCTGTAATTTACAGATTAATTACAGATTATGGATTCAGATTTTCCCATTTAAGTCAATGGGAAACCGATCTGTAGCCTGTCCAAGTCCCATCCCTAGCCTAACTCTGGGACAATGGGTCTGACCCCTCCGGCCCCATTTCCCGTGGCCCCAGAGTAGTATTTACTGCCTCAGAGGGCTTGATTGTAACACCGCCACAGCTGTGGGGGCTTCAGCAGGATCCCTTGCTACGGTGCACTAACCTTTAACCAAAATGGCGGCAACGTCATTTTGGCCACCACCCCTTTTGGTTAAGGGCGGTGGCCATTTTTCGCATGCATGATAAGAAGTAGGGGGGACGCTGTGGCAAGGGAGCCTGCCGGAGGTCGTGCAGCAGCAGTGCTTCAATCAAGCCCTTCAAGGCCATTAAGTAGACTCCAGGGACTCGGGGGATGGTAATGGGGGAATAATCTGGATCCGTAGGTATGGATCTGTCACGTATTGAGGATTATATGGATTAATCCACAACTGCCCGTTTTCAGACAGTTGTGGATTAATTGGAATCCAGAATGCCCATCTCTAGGATCTAGTCACTAAGGTACCAAACTGTTGGGTCCACCATGTAGATACGTTCCATCCCCTTCCACTAGATCTTGAGAGTTTTTTGGATGCAGAAGTTTGGATGCAGACAGAACTTTTTGTCACTGTAAAGGTAATTTCCCCATCATTTTTAATAATAGCCCAGATATGATCGATGAGCTTAATGGCATAGTATTGCAGGAATTCATAATATGCATGTTTTGTGATAGGATCTCTGTGTGTGTGCCTATACCTACAGTCACTCATCAACATCGTGTGTGTGTGTGTGTGTGTGTGCAGTGTGTGTGCGCGCACATGCACACCCCTGCTGTCTTCCATGGGCAAAACTCATGATCATTTTCAGGCAAGGCTATATGCGAGGGGTGTCTCACTGCCTTGCCTGAAAATGATCATGACTTTTGCCCATGGAAGCCAGTAGGGATGTGCGTGCATGCAATGTTGATGAATGACTGTAGAGAATAAGGATATGGGATTTGGAACAGTGACTTTAGTGGGAACTAGGTTAATTAGCACTTAGTTGGATGGATTTATGGAGTTAGTAGCACCATCATCTCTCTCTCTCTCCATCTAAGTAGCACTTGATGGTGCGGTGCTACTAACTCCATACTAGAAATGGAGAACAGAGATATGGGATTTGGAACAGTGACTTCCAGCATATTCCTCCAGCTGTTTAGCACCAATACAAATCCCATTCACTTTAGCAGGACTCATGTTGGTGCTGAGTGATAACACTGGTTCTAGGCACCAGGCAAAGTGTGCCTTTAAGAATCCAAGTCTTATTTTCAAAAATAGGAGTCTAGGTCTCACTAAAGTCAAAGTGCCTTGCACTCCTTTGTGCTTAAATCATAAATGAGAATTTAGGATTGAAGTGCCCACGGCACTTCTAAACATTTTGCCCAGAGAAACGAATTACAGGTGAGTGCTCCCACCGCTGTCCTTAAACGAGAATTGCCAGCTTCCCAGGTGGTTTGACCTGGAACTGAGTAGGGTCCTTGCCGAAAGTGGACAAATGGACTTGACCACCAGTTTCCAACACCTCTTTGGAGTGTTGTAGCCCCGCCCCCTGCAGGGTATTGCGACACTACATCCGGGACAGGTGGGGCAAAGGAACTCGCCCACCCTTTTCTGATGTGGCCATGCCTTCTTTGAACCATTGTGATGTCACAATGCTCCAGGGGGCAGGGCTACACTAGAAGGGGGACAGGAGAGCCTTCCCCCCCAGCTCCTTTTCTAACCTAACCCAGCCCCCCACCCCCAGTTCCTCGAATAACACAGGGAAATATGGGCATCATTCAGCGATGATGCATCAAAACCCAGAGTCACCATCTGAAACCCAGAAGGGTGCTAGCTTTACCTGTAACTCTTCTTTTAGGGTGGGCAATTATTATTAGCAAACATTTATATAGTGCCAGCAATGTACCTGGCGCTTTACAAAGTAATTGACTAGACACGGTCCCTGCCCTAGGGCTTACAATCTGAGAGACGGGGGTGTGGGGGGAGATGAAGGAAGGGGAACAGAGGGAGAGACAATAAGGGCAATAACAGAGGGCAATAAGGCCAGCAAACCCTGCACAGCTTAAGTAGTAAACAAAAAATCCATCCTCTTTTTCTTTTTTTTAATGAAGGATTCATTTTCACTGTCAAAGCTTTTCAAGTTCCTACACTGAAGCCAGGATCACATGAGGGAGTCTTCTGTCTGCACAGCCTGAGTTACCTCGAGGTGGGGTGGGGTGGTGTCTGGGTTTTGGGGACAAACTAGGGGCTCTTCTTTCCTCTCTCCCCTGGAAGCAATTTTGAGAATGCTTTGCACCGTGGAAGGTAGATAAGGAAAGGAAAGGGCTGCATGTTTGGGTGGGGTGCTGCTTCTATTAGCGCTACGCCCTCTTCCACCGTGCATCAGCTAAAGCAGGCAGGTCTAAGCAGCAAGTCTTTCTCTGTTGCCTGCACTGTGCTCTGAGTGAGGCAGTAAGTAACTGAAGGAAAAGGGACCCAGCTCAGAGGAAATGGAAACCCTGAGCACAGTTTGCTAACCTACTTTCATATGTCATCAGCCTCCTCTCATCACTGAGCAAAGAGCTCTGGAGAGGCAGGGTTGTGCTCTTATTAGACATCTCCTTAAGGACCCTCCCAAGATTTCATACATAGTGAACTCACTTCTGGTCCATCTTCATGAAGACTGAGTCTATTAAGAAGCCACTTTTTGGCCAGTCTTTTGAGAGGCTATACTAAGATGAGAGAGTCAGTGGGCCAGGGCTGGCATAACCTGGGACACTCACATAGGGTAGCATGACATTTTACCAGAGCCATCCCAGAAGCAGCTAATCCTGTGCATGAATTTTAAGCAGCTCTATAAAAAAATAAATGCCCCTGGCTCTACCAATTTGTGATTTGATCTGTAGCCTCTGTGGCAGGGGGACACAAGTAAATTGTTGCTGGTATATGCCTTGCATTTGTTTTGCCCTTTGTGTACTCCCCAAGAGAGAGGCGAGTGAGGGCAGTGGAGCTAAGACTTTGCATGTTGTGTTCTGGGCCTACTGCAGTGGACTGTCCCTGGTAGCTTGGAGGATGCAGTTGTAGCCAGAGCAGAAAAACCTGGGGAGCCAGTGGTTGCTGGGGCCAGTGATGGAGTCTGGTTCCAGGGTTGGTCATGGAAAGTTTGTCATCTTGCTTTTAAAAAGTGTCATTATCAGTGCATACATAAGCCCCTTTGTTTTCAGTTTAAATCGATTTTTACAAAAACAATAAATAAAAATCCCGGTTTTGTATCACTCAAGTGCATAAAAATAGATCATTTTATTAGGAAAATGCAATACGTTGCATTAGATATATATGTTTAAATTAGTCTATGTGTATTTGCAAAGCTGCCTGTTGAAGTATTTATTTTTAAAAATCTATTTTCACATTTAATACACAGGGGTCAGGGCAGCTATGTGTCGCCCTCCCATTCGGGGTTGTTCCTGCCTCTGGCAGAGGGGCTCTAGGGGCCCTGGACTTGGGTTATTTTTCTTCTCTTCTTTGGAACCTTCCCGGGTGGGTGGGAGAGACAGTAACCTAGGTATTTGGTGCTTCAGTGCCTCCACCCTGGGGTCGTTGCCAAATGAAGGGGCAAATTAGGTACTCCAGCCCAGGGATTTCACTACCCTAGGGATGGGACCTCAGAGACCACTACTTGACAAGCACTTTAACAAAGAAACATGGGGGGGAACTACCCCAGACACTTTACTTTTTAGATTAACACACAATAACACTAAACCAATAACTATTCAGAAATTCCCACAGCTTTCCCCCTTCCCAAGTCCTGTGGTGGCCAGCTGTCCCACAGTGTTCTGCACTGGGGTACCCATGGGCAGTTGCATGAGAGCACACATTGGGCTATGGGGTTGCATGGGCAAGTCCAGAGGTTTGCCCCTCCCAGAGCAGACTCTCACAGCAGAGGTGGGATTAGAGTGTGGGCTGCTGGAGGTTCCTCTGCTTGTTGGGCCTGGGGGCTCACCCTCGCCTCATGGGAACTCTACCAGGCCTCTAGTTTAGGCCCTCCACCCAGGGGAGGTGATGTCTTCTGGATTCTGGGGAATTGCCCCCTGCAGCTGGTAGTCCCACTCTCTATCTCGACTGCACATCTGCTGCTGGGAAGCTCCTTTTAAAAAAAACAACACTCTTTAAAGTGTCTCTGGGAAAACACTTCTTTAAAACCTGCTGCGAGCCTACACTGTGCAGGACTTCTGGAATTTACACGGAAGCCCTTCTATCAAGCACCGGGCAGGACTTCACATAAGCCAGTAAATGTGTCTAANTACTAGAAATGGAGAACAGAGATATGGGATTTGGAACAGTGACTTCCAGCATATTCCTCCAGCTGTTTAGCACCAATACAAATCCCATTCACTTTAGCAGGACTCATGTTGGTGCTGAGTGATAATACTGGTTCTAGGCACCAGGCAAAGTGTGCCTTTAAGAATCCAAGTCTTATTTTCAAAAATAGGAGTCTAGGTCTCACTAAAGTCAAAGTGCCTTGCACTCCTTTGTGCTTAAATCATAAATGAGAATTTAGGATTGAAGTGCCCACGGCACTTCTAAACATTTTGCCCAGAGAAACGAATTACAGGTGAGTGCTCCCACCGCTGTCCTACAACGAGAATTGCCAGCTTCCCAGGTGGTTTGACCTGGAACTGAGTAGGGTCCTTGCCGAAAGTGGACAAATGGACTTGACCACCAGTTTCCAACACCTCTTTGGAGTGTTGTAGCCCCGCCCCCTGCAGGGTATTGCGACACTACATCCGGGACAGGTGAGGCAAAGGAACTCGCCCACCCTTTTCTGATGTGGCCATGGCTTCTTTGAACCATTGTGATGTCACAATGCTCCAGGGGGCAGGGCTACACTAGAAGGGGGACAGGAGAGCCTTCCCCCCCAGCTCCTTTTCTAACCTAACCCAGCCCCCCACCCCCAGTTCCTCGAATAACACAGGGAAATATGGGCATCATTCAGCGATGATGCATCAAAACCCAGAGTCACCATCTGAAACCCAGAAGGGTGCTAGCTTTACCTGTAACTCTTCTTTTAGGGTGGGCAATTATTATTAGCAAACATTTATATAGTGCCAGCAATGTACCTGGCGCTTTACAAAGTAATTGACTAGACACGGTCCCTGCCCTAGGGCTTACAATCTGAGAGACGGGGGTGTGGGGGGAGATGAAGGAAGGGGAACAGAGGGAGAGACAATAAGGGCAATAACAGAGGGCAATAAGGCCAGCAAACCCTGCACAGCTTAAGTAGTAAACAAAAAATCCATCCTCTTTTTCTTTTTTTTAATGAAGGATTCATTTTCACTGTCAAAGCTTTTCAAGTTCCTACACTGAAGCCAGGATCACATGAGGGAGTCTTCTGTCTGCACAGCCTGAGTTACCTCGAGGTGGGGTGGGGTGGTGTCTGGGTTTTGGGGACAAACTAGGGGCTCTTCTTTCCTCTCTCCCCTGGAAGCAATTTTGAGAATGCTTTGCACCGTGGAAGGTAGATAAGGAAAGGAAAGGGCTGCATGTTTGGGTGGGGTGCTGCTTCTATTAGCGCTACGCCCTCTTCCACCATGCATCAGCTAAAGCAGGCAGGTCTAAGCAGCAAGTCTTTCTCTGTTGCCTGCACTGTGCTCTGAGTGAGGCAGTAAGTAACTGAAGGAAAAGGGACCCAGCTCAGAGGAAATGGAAACCCTGAGCACAGTTTGCTAACCTACTTTCATATGTCATCAGCCTCCTCTCATCACTGAGCAAAGAGCTCTGGAGAGGCAGGGTTGTGCTCATATTAGACATCTCCTTAAGGACCCTCCCAAGATTTCATACATAGTGAACTCACTTCTGGTCCATCTTCATGAAGACTGAGTCTATTAAGAAGCCACTTTTTGGCCAGTCTTTTGAGAGGCTATACTAAGATGAGAGAGTCAGTGGGCCAGGGCTGGCATAACCTGGGACACTCACATAGGGTAGCATGACATTTTACCAGAGCCATCCCAGAAGCAGCTAATCCTGTGCATGAATTTTAAGCAGCTCTATAAAAAAATAAATGCCCCTGGCTCTACCAATTTGTGATTTGATCTGTAGCCTCTGTGGCAGGGGGACACAAGTAAATTGTTGCTGGTATATGCCTTGCATTTGTTTTGCCCTTTGTGTACTCCCCAAGAGAGAGGCGAGTGAGGGCAGTGGAGCTAAGACTTTGCATGTTGTGTTCTGGGCCTACTGCAGTGGACTGTCCCTGGTAGCTTGGAGGATGCAGTTGTAGCCAGAGCAGAAAAACCTGGGGAGCCAGTGGTTGCTGGGGCCAGTGATGGAGTCTGGTTCCAGGGTTGGTCATGGAAAGTTTGTCATCTTGCTTTTAAAAAGTGTCATTATCAGTGCATACATAAGCCCCTTTGTTTTCAGTTTAAATCGATTTTTACAAAAACAATAAATAAAAATCCCGGTTTTGTATCACTCAAGTGCATAAAAATAGATCATTTTATTAGGAAAATGCAATACGTTGCATTAGATATATATGTTTAAATTAGTCTATGTGTATTTGCAAAGCTGCCTGTTGAAGTATTTATTTTTAAAAATCTATTTTCACATTTAATACACAGGGGTCAGGGCAGCTATGTGTCGCCCTCCCATTCGGGGTTGTTCCTGCCTCTGGCAGAGGGGCTCTAGGGGCCCTGGGCTTGGGTTATTTTTCTTCTCTTCTTTGGAACCTTCCCGGGTGGGTGGGAGAGACAGTAACCTAGGTATTTGGTGCTTCAGTGCCTCCACCCTGGGGTCGTTGCCAAATGAAGGGGCAAATTAGGGACTCCAGCCCAGGGATTTCACTACCCTAGGGATGGGACCTCAGAGACCACTACTTGACAAGCACTTTAACAAAGAAACATGGGGGGTGGGGGTGGGAACTACCCCAGACACTTTACTTTTTAGATTAACACACAATTAACACAATAACACTAAACCAATAACTATTCAGAAATTCCCACAGCTTTCCCCCTTCCCAAGTCCTGTGGTGGCCAGCTGTCCCACAGTGTTCTGCACTGGGGTACCCATGGGCAGTTGCATGAGAGCACACATTGGGCTATGGGGTTGCATGGGCAAGTCCAGAGGTTTGCCCCTCCCAGAGCAGACTCTCACAGCAGAGGTGGGATTAGAGTGTGGGCTGCTGGAGGTTCCTCTGCTTGTTGGGCCTGGGGGCTCACCCTCGCCTCATGGGAACTCTACCAGGCCTCTAGTTTAGGCCCTCCACCCAGGGGAGGTGATGTCTTCTGGATTCTGGGGAATTGCCCCCTGCAGCTGGTAGTCCCACTCTCTATCTCGACTGCACATCTGCTGCTGGGAAGCTCCTTTTAAAAAAAAACAACACTCTTTAAAGTGTCTCTGGGAAAACACTTCTTTAAAACCTGCTGCGAGCCTACACTGTGCAGGACTTCTGGAATTTACACGGAAGCCCTTCTATCAAGCACCGGGCAGGACTTCACATAAGCCAGTAAATGTGTCTAAATATAGTAAAATAATTTGGCCCAATGATTCAGTGTAAATGTTTATAGGTTAATGGTTTTATTATTATTATTATTATTATTATTATTTTATTAGCATTTGTATAGCGCCAGCTGTGTACCTGACACTTTGCAGAACAATGAGATAGACGCGGTCCCTGCCTACGACTTACAAGCTAATAGACATGGAGGGGGAAGACAAGGAGAGGGGACATAGGGAGAGACAAGGGATAAAAACATTCAAGTGGATATGAAGTCTCAGGTGCACGTGCTTGGCTTGGTTGCAGTTAGGAGTCAATGGGGAGGGCAGACAGCAAGTATTGAGAGGGAAGTTCTAACAGGCATTGGGAAAGGCGGCGAGGAAGAGGTGGGTTTTGAGGAAAGATTTGAAGGTGTGGAGGGAGGGGGCGAGGCGGATGTGGGCAGGGAGGGAGTTCCAGACATGGGGAGCAGCAAGGGAGAAGGGACGAAGGCGGTTAGGGGAGCAGGGGAGACGAGGGAGAGCAAGGGAGGGGACAGAGGAGAAGCGGTGAGTGCATGCAGGAGTGTGTAAGGAGATTAGGGCTGAGAGGTAAGGGGGAGCCAGGTTGTGAAGGGTTTTGTAAGTAAATACCAGGAGTTTGTGAAGGATGTGTGTGGGAAGGGGGAGCCAGTGAAGTCAGGAGAGGAGAGGCTGCACGTGGTCGAAGCGACGGGCTGAGTGGATGACCCTAGCAGCGGAGTTTTGGATGGAAATAAGGGGGGGGACAGATGGGAGCGTGGGAGGCCAGCAATGAG
>QEPC01010062.1:1468281-1490879 GCA_003113815.1 Sphenodon punctatus | reverse complement strand
CTAACTCTAACTGCTATTAACTATTCTAAAACCTATGGAACTAAATGGAATATTATCTAATATCTACAAAGGCCTAGTCCTACAAACACACTATAAAATATTAAAACTGATTCACTACACACTATCGCTATAACAAAGCTAACTCCTACATCTGTCTGTCTGTCTAGCCACACACACACACACACACGGATGGGGGGGCAGGGAACACAGACAGCTCACAACAAACAACACAGGAAGGCGTACAAAACTGAAATGAAATCTAAATCAATCTAATCCTACTCTAAATAAATCCAAAAACAGGGGACGGGAATCAGGGATGGAATATATACAGGGAGGACGGAAGGATTCACTGGAGGGGAGGGAGAAAAAACACAGGGAGGGGTAAAAATTAAAAATAACACCTAAATCTATCTAATCTAAATAAATGAAACTATGAGGTAAATGTGTGGAAATGGGGGAAATAGGAGGAGGATGGCAATGAATTGGGAGGAGCACAAACTGCTGGAAGAGGGAGAGTTCTGAAAACGCCTGCTGACAGGATCAGTGGTTAGCTCAGAACGAATTGGAAGGGGGGGGGGAGATTACTTTTGTTACTTGCTGCGCCCACCTTACCATGAGCCCCATTGGCTCCATACAGCCTAGCCTGTGGCCAATCGTAGACTGCCAAGCCAGTGGTCTGAGGAAAAGAGGGATGGTGATTGGGCAGGCTGGCTGCTAGTCCAAGCCTCTCCATCCCTCCTCAGATGACGCCCCCCTCCTCAGATTACTGGGCCTGCCAGTCCCATTTTCCCCGCCCGAATGCCACCCGAACTTATCGGAATGCGTCTGAACTGTTCAGGGTTTTTTGCGTTCGGTTCGGGCTTTCAGTTCGGCTGTCCAAACTGGCTGAGTTTGGTCTGAACTCCAAATGTCCGAACTGTGTCCGCACATCCCTACTTTTTGTTTTTACCATTCCTTGATGTCCTTCATTAGCTAATGCAATCATATGATCTCTCAGTGATTGGGGGATAACAATCCTGTGATCACGGTGTAAGATATCACAACTTTCAGAGACTGTGGCTGTTTTCAGATGAATGCTGTAATGCCCGCATTATTTGTAAAACTGGTGTCGTAGTCACGTGGTTTTAGTCAGGATTCAGTGTTCAGATGATCACAGTCATTCTGATATTAATTGTTAATCTGGCATGGCAGTCTGAACACTTATGCCAGTATAGGGATCACAAGGAGGACTACATCAATCCCATGGTGCACTGCAACTGAATTTCAGCACCTTGGGGACTCTAACCGAGAGAACTCTAATCTCTCCTAGAACATTGGTCCTATCATTAATGGTCTGGGACATAAATTTCCAGAAGGGATTCTGTATTTGTGTAGAGAGCTGAGATTATGCTATGTAAACAGCACAGTTGAATTCCAGAACCTTATTCTGCTCTGATTTTGGGGGAGTACAATGGATTGGTGGGGATGCTGGTGCCCTTGGAGATAGTGAACTCGTAGACTGCTCCCTCCATTTTCAGCTTCCCCCCTTCCCTGCCCCCGGGCAATCTGATCATTTGGTGAGGGATCCAGGGCTGGCACGAGGATATTTGCTGCCCTAGGCGGCATCAGGCAGCCACTGTCCCCCACCCCCACACTTGGTGATGGCTGCAGGGGAGTAGGAAAAGCAGTGGCAACAGCTGGGAAGTGGGCAGGAGAGGCACCCCCTTCAACTTGCCACCTTAGGCAGCCCTAGGAGTCCAGTGTGGAGTTTAGCAGCGGCAGCCATAGGATTCCCCTCGATCCTGCTGCTGTCACCACCACTAAACTCCACACTAGATTGGGGGAAGGGGTGCCTCTCTCACTCCCCTCCAGTGCAGAGCTGCAGCAGCAGAACAGCTGGGGGGCGCAAGAGAGTCACCCCCTTCAAGATGACGTCCCAGGCAGTAGCCAGAGTGGCCTAATGGTAGTGCCAGCCCTGGAGGGAACCTAAAGAGAGGGACAGTAGCCCCTGGTTCTGGGTGCCTCTCCTGGCTGCTGTGTGGCCCTCTCCTCAAAATATCCTTGCTATGTCAATTGCTGCCATGGGTCCCTGGAGTGGATGGGTGTGATGAATTTCCTCCGCCGCAGAGTCAGAGTGAATTAGGAGGCAGCATGGGTAGCATTTTGTCACAGCCTTCTCTGCTGTAAATCCCTACACGTGACATTTTGCCACCTGATACTGCAGAATAGATACCATAGAGACATTGGTTGCAGAGAATGTAAACTCTTATCTGCAAATCTCTACTGTCTAGGGGCTTAACACCAGTTTAGTCATTCACACAATCATTAATCTGACATTATTTGAAACCGATATAGATAAGACCTTTAAATCCATGTTGAACAATACTGGTATTAAACCAGGAAGCAAACTGGAAGTAGGCACTATGTAATCCGGCATGGCTGTTCAGATGATCACCTACAATCCAGATTTGTAGAGGGTATAATACTGGTACTATGATAATCTGAAAACAGCCTGTGAGATCCTCTTTTAGAGAGCATGGTTTCTGCAGACTCAACTTGTCAGTATCTGACAGGCATTGTGCCCGTTGAGCAAGAGTGGCTCATGAATAATCTCAAATACCTGTAATCACCATCTTCAGAACAGCATCTTTCACCATTTCTTGTTGAATTTCAGGTAGTGTCATGGCTTTTGGAACAGCATTGGCAATGACATGGCTCACATGAGCTTCCACTATACGTGATGCTCCTTTGGGCCTACTGATTGGAGCAAGTGCCGGGACATGAAATCAGCTGCATTTTCTGACCCTGATCTGTAGCATACTGCATAATCATAGAGTTGCATTTTTAAGAGCCACCTCTCAATTGAAGCTGGTGGTTTTGACAGCAGATTGTTGAAAATTGGTACCAGACTTGTGGTCAGTAATGATTGTGAAGTGGTGACTGAAAAAATAAAAATGAAAATGGGGACATCCCCAGACAATTGTTAGTCCTTCTCTTTTGGTTTGGGAGTATCTCTGGTTTGGTGGGGACAATGATTTGCTTGCATATGCAATCACATGTAGCTTTTCTGGGGCTTGTGGGTCTTTGTGGTAGAATAGCTCCAAGACCGACTGGACTGGCATCAACTGTGAGTTTTGTGGATAAAAATATGCCATAACAGTATCAATGGTAAGGAAAGTTTTCTGTGTCTGTAGAGCTGTTTGGTGTGGTTTGGTCCACTCCCATGGTTGACCCTTTTTTGTCAAGACATGCAGTGGTTATTAGGGATGGGCGAATGCGGTTCGGAATTTGGCCCGAACTCGAACTGTTCGGATGATCGAACACGAACACGAACGCGAACAAACAGAACAATCCGAACACCAAACGGCGAAATGGCCGAACAGTTCGGTAAGTTCGGATCGCGTTCGGATGAGTTCGGGTGGCAAAAAAAGGTTCACTGGAAGGTCAAACATGACAGGGAGGTGTAATCACTGAGGAGCAGACTTCCAGGCACCNCCTCCCCCCTTCCCAACACCTTCTGAGCTAGTCACTGTTCCTGAACAGCAGGCATTGAGTAGGATTTTTAGATTGCTTTAAGTTTCATTTCATGGGGGGGATAGATAGATAGATAGATAGATAGATGTAGAGAGTTGTAGGAGTTAGCTTAGTAATAGAGATAGCGTTAGTTATTTAGTTTTAGTATTTGTAGGAGTAGCCCTGTGTACTTATTAGATAATCCATTTAGTTCATAGCATTTAGAATAGCTAATAGCAGTTAGATTTAGTGTAGATAGATAGATATAATATTAGATAAAATAAATAAATAAAAAAACCCCATATAAAAACAAAAAAACCAAATAAAAAACAAAAGAAAACTATATAAAACCCAATAAAAGACCAAAAAAACATATAAAAAAAACAAAAACACCCATAACAACATTTCCCGAATGACCGAACGACCGAACCGAACAGCCGAACGGCCTAACTGAATGGCCTGTTCGGACGACTGAACCGAACAGCCGAACCTGAACTCGGCGAACGAACTGAACAAATGAACCAAACGAACGAACCGAACGCATCCAAAACGAACGAACAGAACGAACGAATGCAGCCGAACCGAACGGCCGAACCCGAACAGCGATCTGTTCGCCCATCCCTAGTGGTTATGTAACAATGGCTAGGTCTGGAATGAAATGACCACAGTAGGTGACTAGTCTTACAAAATGCTCGACTTCGGCGCCATTTTGTAAGCTTGTGGTATTTTGTACGGTGGCTACCTTTTGCGACTCCGCTGACACTCCTGCAGAGAAAATATAGCCATAAAATAAGTTTTGTTTTGTTGTACTCGCATTTGTCTTTATTTAAAGTCAGGATACTGGGCATTTTTAAACACACCTTAAAGTGTTGGTCTTTCAATCTTCTGGGTTTACAAGTCCACAAGTAAGTTCCAGTTGCATTCTTCACATGCACACTGCCCTGAGGCAGTTCCTAGATGCATTCTTCACACAAACTCTGCCTTGAGGAAGTCTAAAGTAGCCGCAGCTGTAGATGTGAGGGGCTACCATGGAAACCAAGTGCCCACAGCTGCCTGGAACAAGGCAGTTTACCAGAAGAACCTTTTACACACAAATGTTCTGGAAGAAGTTCTATGCAGAAGTTCAAAGAGCCAGATGTTTAAGATCTGGGTGAGTGATTTAGACACACAGAAAGTTCTGGATGTAACAGCAAACATGCAGGAGAAATGTGTGTGTAAACACACCCATTGTCTTGCAGCCTTTGAAGAACTGCCTGCGATCTTGTATGGTGCTCTTTTTGTGTAGTTTTGAATACCAAGGTATCATCACTAATATTTAGGACACCAGTTATGCCTGAGAGTATTTCTTTGATAACATTTTGAAATATTTCAGCATTTGATGTAATACCAAAGTTTAATCTCTTGTATGAATGAAGTCCTACATGCGTGGAGAAGGTAGTGATGTATCGAGAGTCCGGATGCAGTTCAAACTGATAATATACCGATGTTATATCTAAATTGGAACAAAATCTGGCACCATTCAAATCAGCTATGATGTTGTCAACCGTTGGCCCATCCAGGGGTGTAGCTCTGAGGCCCAGGCCTTTTCATTGGGCCACTCCACTTAAAAGAGAAGTAGGGGATGAAGAGGGCAGGGAGGAGGGAGGGGTGATAGCAGTTTTCCTCACCCTACTCCCTCATGAGCCCTTCCCTAGCTGCTGTCTTATTTGAAATGACTTTGAGCCAGTGTCAATCAGTCGTCCTGATTGGCTCTGGAGCTCACATGAGCAGCCAGTGCTAACTAAAGAGCCAGAACATGGCTATAGCGACCAGACATCCCACCATCGACAGGGCAATCAAGCCTTCAGTTGCTCAGTTATGCTACACCCCTCCAGAGGCTGGGTGGAGCTATTTTAATGTCCTGCCCGGCCTCTGGGTGGCGTGACCTGGCAGTGTGATAGACAGTTGTGCATGGGAGCCTGGCCCTGCGTACTGCAGCTGTAGGCCCCATTCGCCACTCTCGGGTTGTGTGAGGCAGAGCCTGTCTCGCACTTGCCACCTCCACAGTTGGTGAGTCAGTATGTGCCAATCTGTGTGCATATGTCTGTCTGTATGAGTAATTGGCCTGTTTAATTAATGTATACATATGTATGCAAATGGGGGCAGTGCATAGGGTCTCCTACTTTGTTTTTTTTTCAAAATCTGGTCATTTTAAATATGTCCAGTGCTTCACAGACGAGTCAGATCCAAATTTGAGTCCTGTCACGCTCCATACTACAGCCCAGTGAGTAAAGAGACCAGGGCCAATGCTGTCCTAGTGCTACAGAGCTGCAGGGTCTCTGGCTGGGGCTACTGCAGGCAGACAGCCGCAGTGTGTTGCCAGAGTGAGTCTCAAGGAATCTAGGGAGTTTCCTGGGTCAGGAGATTGCACCTGCAAAGAGTCACCCGTGAGTCAGGAGCCATGAGTTATCAGTGAGCTGAGGGATGGGGTTCCCAGTTCTGCCAGTGTTTTAGCAGCAGTTCCCAGCCCTGTTAGTTCCCTCACGTGCAGCAAGCGTGCTGCGGCTGACTTTAAGCAGATGTGTGATAGGCAGAGTACAGCTTATCAGGGACTAGCTCTGTGTGGTTCAAGCCACATGCTCTTTTTTTCCACCCACCAGCTTCTAATCCCCAGCTGCAGAAGTGCGCAAGTAGACAGGAGGGGTCCAGGGGCAGTGTCAGATTTCCTCCTTGGAGGGAACAGAGTCTCGGAGATGTGTGGGTCCATGCAGGAAGGAGCCTGTAGATGGCCCACAGAGTTGTTCACAGCACCGTGCTCCACGTTCCAGGAAGCACGCATGCTCCCATGACAGTGCTCGCCCGTACGGAAATAATTAGAGCAGCTCATGTGCTCATCATCAGCCCTCCCTACTGTTCTCCTTCTTCTCGTCACTTCTTACCACCAACCACCTCTTCTCCCTTCTTTTTAGGCAGGGAAGTGGCTAATGGTGTGTTCTCAAGCTTTATTTTATTTTTATTTATTTTTATTTATTACCACTTCTACCCCACACTTCCCAAATGGCTCAGGGCAGCTTACAACACAGATAAAAAACAGTGCATAAAAACTCTCCCCAACCCACCCCTACCCCAAACAGCCACCCAAACCCCCCATTCCCTATCCCTGCCTGCCAAATGCCTTAACAAAAAGAAAAGTCTTACACTGCCTCTGGAAGATGCCCAGACAAACCTCTGGGGGAAGGGAGTTCCATAGCATTGGGGCAGCCACCGAGTACGTCCCCCTACAAGCCCTCACTGTACAAACAAGACTAATGGGTGGTACCCACAGGGAGGTGCCCTGGACTCATCATAGGGGCCGTAATGGAGCATGGGACGACAGGCAGTCTCTCTGATATGTGGGGCCCAAACTGTTTAGGGCTTTAAAGGTTAAAACCAGCACCTTGAATTGTGCCCGGAAAGCTATAGGGAGCCAGGACAGACTTCAGAGCACCGGAGTAATGTGCTCCCAGCACCTCGCCCCCAAAAGGAGGCAAGCCGCCGCATTCTGCACCAGCTTCCGCTTCTGAGCAGTCATCAAGGGCAGCCCCACATAGAGTGCGTTGCAGTAATCTAGCTTTGAGGTGATGAAAGCATGGATGATGGTGACCAGATCCAAATCAGAAAGAAAAGGCTGCAGCCACCTCATCAGATGGAGTAGGTGAAAAGTGCTCCTGGCCACTGCCGCAACCTGACAATCCAGTCCCCAACAGCAGTCAGGCATCGGGTGAGTACCGAGACTGCAGGGCCTGGGTCGGATGAAAAAGAGAGGTAGAGCATAGTATCATCAATATACTGATGGCACTTCACCCCAAACCTCGGAATAACCTCACCCAGTGGCCTCATATACACATTGAACAAGACGGGGGACAGAATGGAACCCTGCGGGATGCTATAGGGAAGATCCCAAGAAGACAACGAGCAATTGCCCATCACCACTGCCTGGGACCTCCCCAACAGGAAGGAGCGGAACCCCTTGAGCGGTCCTGTGCACCCCCGCCAGGTCCTGCAGTCGTGTCGTCAACACCTCGTGGTCAACTGTATCCAAGGCTGCCGAACCTCGTGAGAGCAATGTCTTTTTGTATGTGGGGAAACTCCCTAGATTTCTGGAAACCTGGGCTGGAACTGCTTTAGCCATTCTCCCTTTACAGTAGGGGTGGGAAACCTCCATTCCTTAGGTCAAATCTGGCCCATGGTTGGTTTTTATTAGGTCCCTCTCCGATTCTGGGATCTGGCCCATGGATCCAGCCCCTACCCGCAAGCACTGAAAGAGTGAGTTTAAGGGAAGAAAGTAAAGATGAGGGAGTACACTCACTCAAGGACAGAAGGTGGATCTGTGGTCTGACCCTCCCCTGCCTTCCTCTCCCCTAGAACTCCTACCTGGCCGTCAGAGCTTGTAGTAATTTTCAAAGTGACCCATGGGAGGGTAAAGAGTCCCCACCCCTGTTATAAAGAACTAAGGTCCATTTTGGGGCTTACAGTGCAACCTTTAGGAAACTGTGCTGCTTGTGGTTTTCTGACTTGCACAAACCACCAAAACAGGCAGCTTCTTGGAGTTAACACTGCCAATATGTCCACCTGGATGGCACAGTAGCTGGCTGTACCATTTGAGAAATCTGATTTAACAAGGAAATGTTGACAGTTATGCCCAGAATAAGTACCTAGGTGCTGCTACCTGAATGGTGTAAAAAGGCCAGAACTGAGATGATGAATTTAGCTTCTGCATTTTTGGAGCAGCCTGGAAGCCAAGGATGTACCATGGCACAAAGATGCTCAGTTGAGCCCAGGCTCTTGAAGGACACTTTGCAAGCAGCCTGAGCGCTAACCCCCCACCATGGAGACCTCGCCTACTTTCCTTTAGGTGGGCCCATAACTGGGATCTGAGCCTGCCCCTCACCCCAGCATTACTACACCCGTGCTGGAAGCTATAGGCACTCAGACCTGCGTTCACTGTGTTTTCCCCATTGCCACTAATGGGGGAAACACAGGGAACATGGGTCCCTGGCTATTGTTTTTGTTGCTGAAGTTCTATTCTTCATCCCTCTTAGCTTCACTCTGGTCCTACTGCAGCCTCTCAAGAGCTCTCATTCGTGATCTTGTTGCTGTCCAAGGAAATCAAATAACTTTTCTCAGAAGAAAACATCTATCTTTTTAAGCACCGAGGGACTGCATTCTTGTCTGTTTTATCTGCTGCCGACTTCCAAGCAGCCAGCAGAGGGTACTAGTTTGCAATTTAATTTCCCCCCATTTGCATGTAATTGTCTTATTATTGTACTATCCCTGCTGCTGTTTAGTGGGCATGATTAGGGATGGTAGCTACGAGATCCATTTGCTGGTACAGGTCTGGCTTGCTACTACATCCAATCACCCAACCCAGTGCCAGGATTGCATGAATGCTCAAAAGCTTGAGTTGGGACCCTTGTCTCTCAAAAATCATGAGATTGGCTTATGATTAGGAGAATGTGAGCCAATGTGGTGTAGTGGCTAAGGTGCTGAACTTGGCCCTGGGAAGCCAGGGTTCAAATCCTGACCTAGCCATGAACTTACTGGGTGGCCTTGGGCAAGTCTCAAGCTTTCAGCCTCCATTCCTCATCTGTAAAATGTGAATATGTTTGTCCGTCCTGGTGGTCCCCTCTCCCTTGTCCAGCTTAGATTGTAAGCCCACTGGGCAGGCACCTGTCTTCAAAAATCTGTGACTGTACAGTGCTGCATATGTCTAGCAGCACTATAGAAATTATTAGCAGTGATGGCTGGTAGATTTTTAGGTTGGTGGGGCAGGGGGTGAGGCCAGCATTAAAATTTCACACTTACCTGATCAATGGAATAGAACACACAATGAATGAAAAAACCCACAGTGCATGCAGAACAAAAAACTACACAATGCTGGTGGCATGCAATAATGAGCAAAATGCAAAGCTCTGTGTAAAAAAATTAAAAAGGGAAAACCAGCATTTTATTTGCTTTTGTAGATCACGTGCTGGGGGGGGGGGGAGAAAAGGAAAAAAAAGTCAGCTTAAGGCTTCATGTTTATTAAAAAACGAAATTAAAAACCAAACCAGGATTTCTCCCCCAAACCTAGCCTAAACCAGTTGTAGGATTAAAACTCCAACCAATTGGGATTAAAAATCAAACCAGGATTTCTCCACCAAACCAATCACGATTAAAAACCCAAACCAACTGCAATTAAATTAAACTAGGATTTCTCCACCAAACAATTTTAATGAGCTTTTAAAAGGGGCAGAGTCACAAAACTAAAGCAGAAAGGCTTCTCCCCATGCTCAGACTTAGAAACCAAACCAGGATTTAAAAAACAAACAACCCCCCCCCCCGGGATTTCTCCCCCAAACCAGGATTTCTCCCCCAAACGGTCTTTAGTGAACTTTAAAAGGGGCAAAGCCATGAAAAATAAAGCAGAAAGGCCTCTCTCCATGCTCAGGATTAAAAACCAAACTAGGATTCCCCCCACCCCACCCCGCAATCTTTAGTCAGCTTTAAAAGGGGCAAAATACCACAAAAAATGAAGCAGGAAGGCCCTCCCCCATGCTCAGGAATGGGTACAATTTGACAGTGGACAGTCCCTACAGCGGCCAAAAACTCTTTGGCGCATACCTCAAGAAGGTACTGGAGGACCACAATAGCAAGGAGAAGCGCACGACCCTCCAACAGGTGGGCAACAAGAAGCATTCCTTTCACCAGACGCGCTTCACAGGAGACTCGGCAGGGCTCAGAAGGGGAAACCAGAAGAGTTTTTTCCACAGACAACAGCCCAGGAACAAGCAAGGTTGGCAAGGAAAGAGGAAGTATCAGCCCCCTCCTCGCAACAGACCACAAGGGGGCACCAACCAGAGGAAACAGGACTGACCAACCCGTCCGCATCAGAGGCAGGCTACGGGATTTCTCTCCGGCCTGGGAAGCTTCAGTCTCCGATGCGTGGGTAGGGGAGTGCAAAGCGCAGGGTTACGCAATAGAATTTTCTTCTCTCCCGCAAGCAAGGTCCTGCCCTCTCCAACTTCGTCCAAACCACAGAAACACCGGGCCATGCTCCAAGAGATCCACATGTTACACGACACTGGAGCCATAGAACCAGTACCCCCAGATCAACGGGTCCAGGAGCTGTACTCCATACTATTCCTTGTACCAAAAAAGTCGGGAGAATGGAGAGCGGTGTTGGATCTAAAACGACTCAACCAATGCATAAGGAAACGACGGTTCCGCATGGAGACCCTAAGGACAATATGCCAAGCGATCAGGAGGGGCGACTGGATGACCTCCCTCGATCTCAGCACGGCCTACCTACACGTACCAATAGTCCCCAGCCACCGAAAGTGGCTAAGATTCGAATACCACGGGGGGCACTGGCAGTACACTGCCCTTCCATTCGGCCTGGCCTCAGCACCACGCACCTTCATGAAGATCCTGGTGCCGTTGGTGGCAAACCTCCATCTACAGGGGGTACAAGTACATCCATATCTGGATGACCTGCTCATCCGCTCAGCCTCCAGGAAAAAGCAGTGAGGGACGTCCAGAAGACGATCGGATACCTGCATGATCACGGTTTCCTGATCAATGAGCAGAAGAGTCACCTAACACCCTCACAGAAGCTAGAGCACTTAGGGGTGATTCTGGACACAGAAAGGGACAGGATCTTCATCACGCACCAGCGGCAAGAAAAGATCAAAAGGAAGTTCTCTCTCTCATCAACAACACAACCCTGTGGCTAAAGACCTTGGCAAGCCTCCTGGGCCTTCTCGTGTCCTGCACCCAACAGGTAGCATGGGCTCGCTTCCACCTGCGCCTGCTCCAACGCCTCCTCAGGCCATGGCAAACACACCTCATCTCAGGCAGCAACCCTTGGATACAGGTATCACGCACACTGGCAACACGCATGCGCTGGTGGCTAACAGGCAAGCCATTTTGACAGGGTTCTCCCCTCTCAGAACGCACAAGGGTCACGATCACAACGGACGCAAGCCTAACAGGGTGGAGGGCCCACTCACAGACCTTCACAGCCCAGGGGGAATGGTCAAGCGCTGATGCGAGCAGCAGAATCAATCTGCTCGAGCTCAGGATGATCAGGCTCGCCCTACTCAGTTTCCCACATGCACACAACTCCCACGTCTTAGTGTTCACGGACAACACAACAGCAAAGGCGTACATGAACAACCAGGGCGGATCAAGGAGTTGGACGCTGCATGCAGAGGCCAGCACACTCCTATCCTGGGCAGAACAGCACCTACTGTCCCTCAGGGCTCTGCACATCAGGGGAGAGGACAACACCGAGGCGGACTGGCTCAGCAGACAGCGTCTCGACCCAGGGGTGTGGTCCCTAACTATGACCTCAGGCCTTCCGCCTGATATGCTCCAAGCTGGGGCATCCCCAGTGGGACCTATTTGCATTGCCCACGAACACGAAGACTCCACTGTTCTTCTCCCGGGCAAGGGTGCAGGGATCACAGGGTGTGGATGCTCTCAGTGCTACCTGGCCCACGGCACTCCTATACGCCTTCCCTCCATTCCCACTGATCGGAAGGACCCTGGCAAAAGCCAGGACAGAGGGAGCCCTCCTCATCCTAGTGGCTCCGTTCTGGCCAAGAAGGCCTTGGTTCTCGGACATTGTGGAGCTAGCGGTATCTGCGCTCCTGTTCCTCCCGAGAATACCGAACCTCCTGACACAGGGTCCATTCCAATTAGAGGGTTTGGCCCACCTGAGACTAGCTGCATGGACATTGAACGCGCAGCGCTAAGGGAACAGGGCTTCTCGGAGGCTCTGATGAGTACCCTCCTAGCTTCAAGACGTCCCTCCACACGCCGGATTTACCAATCCATGTGGAGGGCCTTCAGGGGATGGTGTCAGAAAAAGGCACTCAATCCCAAACAGGCCCAGATCCCTCAAATTCTGGAATTCCTGCAAGAGGGCTTAAAAAGTGGCCTTAAGTCCAATATCCTCTCCAGGCAGTTTCTGCCCTTGACTCCGTATTTCTCCCAGCCAAGGGGATCAAGATAGCGGGGCACCCCTTGATCCGGAGATTCATAAGGCGGGGCCAGGGCAATTTCCCCCCCAGTGGTCCACAGGTTCCCCACTTGGAGCTTCAACCTCGTCCTCGGAGCGCTCCAGGCCCACCCCTTCGAACCTCTCAGGAGGGCCTCGCTATTCTTTTTGTCCATTAAGGTCGCCTTCCTGGTCACCATCACGTCCGCTAGACGGATGTCCGAGGTGGGGACCCTCTCTATAGAGGGCAGTTTCTGCCAGTTTAATCAGGACTCGGTGGTGCTTCGATTGGACCAGGCCTTCCTCCCAAAGGTCAACTCCCTGTTCCACAGAAGGCAGGAGATCACCCTCCCCTCCTTCTGCCCACACCCCACTCATCCTAGGGAAAAGGAATGGCATTCGTTGGATGTCAGGCGGGCTCTGTGCATTTACTTTAAGCGCATGGCCACATTCCGTTCATCCTTGGCCCTATTTGTCAACATATGGCCAGGGATGAAGGGCTCCAAAGCCTCAAAAGCAGTCATTTCCAGGTGGGTGGTGGTGTGCATCACAGAAGCCTATAAGGGGAAAGGGAAGGTTCCCCCTCAAAAGATCTGGCCACACTCCACCCGGGGAGCTGCCACCTCGGCCACATTTGTGGCCAGAACTCCCTATGAGGAGGTGTGCAGGGCTGCAACCTGGGCCTCTCTGCACACCTTCACCAGGCACTACAAACTGAACACCTTCCAGTTGGCGGACACCTCCTTCGGCAGGCGGGTCCTTCAGTCCGGGCTGGCATAGTGCCGCTGTCTCCCTCCCGACTCCAGGGATACCACTTGGGTACATCCCATAAGCTGGACTGGCCGCAGCCCAGAGCAGAAAAGGGAACTGGGGCTCTTACCTGTGAGTCCCTGTTCTGCTCGGGCTAGGCCAGTCCAGCGGCCCTCCTGACAGCAGGGCTTCCAATAGTGCAGCAGATTCCTTGAGTGCATTAACCATATCTTGAGTGCATTGCAGATCGTTGGCTGTACTACAACTGGGTTGCGCAAGAGGGTGACCCAACGCATGCACAGTCAGTTTCTTTTAATTCTGCCTTCTGCTGGACAAGCGCAGTGTCACCCATAAGCTGGACTGGCCTAGCCCGAGCAGAACACGGACTCACAAGTAAGAGCCCCAGTTCCCTTTTCTCTTCAGGGAAGCTTCCACAGTGAAAAGCAAATCAGCCAGCCTGCAAAATGGTGTCTCTGAGCTCCTCTCTACAAATGGCCACTGCCTGGAGCAAACTTAGGCAAACACAAAGCAAGCCCCACCCCTGGCAGCCCTATTCTCTGCTGCCATTGACTGGGACGATATGAATTTTGCCCAAAGATTATTCTCATTGGTTGGATTCCTCCATAGAAACCCAGTATGAGAGACTCCAGCCCCAGCTGTAACCCCACCCCTAAACTGAATAGAGCATGTGCAGTCAGGACACTGTCCCAGACATGCTCAATGAAGCTCAAGGCTGAGGCAGGGCAGCTGCTGCTAGGCTGCTCCCAGCTCAGCCCCTCCCTTACAGCTTCCTGTGATAGATTGAAGCAGACTGGTATCTGCTTATGTGGATCTGTTGACTAGTTCCAGTGCAACACATACACACAAAACACAATATGTCACTAGGAAATGGGACCAGGGCAGCTTACAAACTAGTTTGAGGAGAAAAACACATAGACTAGCAGGGAGAAAAAGAGGAGGTACTTTAACTTGAATTGCTGAAAGCTAAACCCACGGCAAAGGAATCTGAAGATACATTGCAACACGGATAGCAACAATGGCAACTGAAGGGCTTTTTGAATGATCAGTAATTAAGGGTTGTGTATTCTGGCAGCAGATTAAATGGAATGAGTAGATTTTAGTTAAATATTAGGAAAAACTTCCTAAGTGCAAGAACAGTGGAATAAAAAAAGCTGCCGAGGGAGGGTGTGGAATCTCCTTCCTTGGAGGCTTTCAAAGCCCAGCAGGACAAGCATATAGCCACGATGCTGTAGACAGCCATGGACTTTTACATATTTGATGCCCTACATGGGATGTGTACTAATCCTCCTCTTGCCTTCCTGATTCCATGGAACCCAGTTGGGTGTAGCGACGCGAGTCCCACTCCTACTTAGGGGACTTCCCCGCAGTGCCACAGCTTTGGTGGGCAGTACCCATTTATCCGTATGGAGGAGTCTCCCCTGAGGAGGCGTAGAAGTAGAGAATGCGAGTTTAGTAGCTGGTGGGTTTATTCAGGTTTCTAAGGCACATTGCTTTCATGATTCCATGTATCTTTCCACAAATATGAGGGATAGAAACTATTTAATAACAGGAAAGCTAAGATTCTCAAAGATCTAACCTGAGTCTGGTGGGTTTTACTTGAGGAAAACCCTCCAATTGCCAGATTGCAATCAAACCGCTAAATGGGAGATCTAGCAATGCTGGACAGGAATTTGCTGGTGAGAGCGAGGGAGAGAATCCGTTGCTGCCCTGAAACTAGCTGAAAGAACTTTAGGCAGTCCTGAAGCAGAGATTCCAAATAGTATAGAAAATGGGTGTTAGCACCTTGACACATGCTGAAACCAAAGTGCTGTGTTGTTGCAGGCCTGGGAAGAAAACAAAGAGCACTGGTAGAGAGCCTTGAGATTCAGAGCTCTAGTTGTCGGCGCACCCCGAAATGAGACAGGAGACCATTATCTGGATTTAACATGGCCACACCCTTTATTTATCCAAAATTACAAACCAGTCAAATAGGTGAGGAGGTGACATCGCCTATTGCAATCAGGGTCCAGTATCAACAATAATTCATCAACCATCAAACCTCAGAGGAGGTTTCGATATACCATCGATAACCTCCTCACAACTGTAACGTCTCCCCTTCGTCCAGCGTGGGTGTGTGTGACCAAAGGGGACTTAGTCCTTCTGGACTTGAGTAAGGAATAGGGTGGCCAATGGTGGGGGGGCCATACAATGCCCTACCACCATCCCAGGACACCCTCTCCCAAGGTAACCAATGCCTCGCCTGCCCTAAACTGCAGTTGCGCTATGCGTGGCTCCCCTATCTCTTAAGGAGATGACTCCTATGATCCTAATTCGAACCGATAGTGGACCCCCGCCAAGGGTGCGACAAATATAACCAAAACAAATAACCATAATCCAGCAAGCACCTCGTCATAATAATGGCCAGCCAGATTGCCCCATACTGTTAGGAAGGCGAAAAAACAAGCAGGCCCTCTGACCAAAATTCCTTGCCAAAAATTCCTTCCTGGCCCATGTAATGCGACCAGTCGAAACCACAGTATGGAAGGAGGGTGGGTGGGTGCTGCTCCATTCTCTGCTCTTCCTAGAATGAGCAGGGAACACGTCTCCAACGCTGGTCGCACTCACGTGACCAGCTGCACCCAATCAGAGGGCCTCCTTTTTTGCGCCGCTGGCGAGGGTTGCTATGGCAACCCTCGCCGGCAACTTCACCATGCAGCCGTGCTCTGAAGTGCTGTGAGCATGCAGCCTGCTTCAACCTCAGTGCCCTATCCCCTTTCTGCATAAGGGGGGGGCGGAGGGGCGCGCGACAACGGCCCCACTGCCGCAGAGGTGGCAGAGGGCAATTGTGGAAAGTGTTATTGATTACTAGGACCTCATCTTTACATCTCACTCAAAGGAATGCACATCCAGCAGCCCAGAAATAGCAAATCAATGATCCATGTTAGAGCTGCTTTAGCACAGACACAGTGGGAAAGGCACCCGCTGCTGACACACCATGTGTTTTCACAGTGGTGATCTTTGCCCACCCAGGATTGTGTCCTCCAAAAGAACTCGGGGCCAGGCACCCTGGGGTGCAGTGGTTCATGGGATTGGAGATGGTTAATGGAGTTGTGTCAGCAAACAGGGTGCAATGAAAGTATCTGATGTGGGGGAGTGGGGGAACCTTCCACCTTGAATCCTCTGTCAAATTTGGGGCTGTTGCTCTACCACCCCAGCTATCAGTTCTCACCATGACCGGTGGAATGGCATGGAGGAGGCGAAGTAGTTGGCAGTGGCATCATCAGCAATATGAGTCTAGGAGGGCCTAGAATAGGAGAGGGGAGTTGATTTCCAGTTCGAAAGCTGGGGGTGGGAGAAGAGCCATAGTATCGGGGACAGAGGGAGGAGAGAGAAGGAGCATGAGCTTATAGAGTTCTGCTGCACCTGGATTGTCAGGTGGCGGTGGTGACCAAGAGTGCCTTTCATCAACTCCATCTGATGAGACGGCTGCTGTGGCTTTTTCTTTCTGACTCGGATCTGTCCACCTTCATTCATGCTTTCATAACCTCAAAGCTAGACTGCTGCAGTGCATTGTATGTGGGGCTACTCTTGATGACTGTTCAGGAGTTACAGTTGGTGCAGAATGCGGTGGCCTGGCTCCTTTTGGGAGTGGGTTGCCTTGAGCACATTACACCCATCTGTGCTGGCTTCCTATAGCTTTCTGGGCAAAATTCAAGGTGCTGGTTTTGACCTTTAAAAGCCTAAATGGCTTGGGCCCCACATATTTGAAAGACTCTTCCCTCCATTCTCTACTGCGACACCTGTGGTCGGCCGGGAGTGCCCTCTTGGGGGTACCACTGGCAAAACTTGTCCATACGACAAGAGCTTGCAGAGAGGTGTTTTCAGTTGCTGCCCCAGTACTATGGAACTCCCTCCCCTCTGGAGGTTCACCTGAGCTTGAACATATTCCAGAGGCAGTATAAAACGTGTCTTTTTGGCAGAGCTTTTGGCACGTGGGTATAGAGGTTGCGTTTGTGAGTTTTGGGGGTGAGGGTTGGGATTTTTAGGGGATTGTAGTGTATTGTTTTGTATTTTTACTATTTTTCTCTGTTTTTGTTTTTGTAAGTTGCCTTGAGCCTTCGGGGGAGGGTGGAGTATAAATTTAAATAAATAAATAAATAAATAAATAAAATAAAAATGAAGGAGACCATCCCTTCTGAGAGAGCCCCAATGTCTCAGGTCCCGCTCTGTTCTCTAATCTCCAGCCCCTGTCCTCAAATGGCTTCAGCAAAGATGGCAGTCCTATCTGGACAGACTATATGGTACCCGGGCCTGGTGGGTCACTGGGAAAGGTGTCATTCCCCCATCTCCCTCCCTGACCTGGAACCCTTGATACAGCCTTGTCAGCAAAGCACACCTATCTGCATGGACATGTTTTGTTCTTTAGTTGAGCCAGTAGTGAAGAGTCCACAAGGATGTGCCACTGAAAACATTGAGTCATTTTACAAAAGGAAGTGTTTGGCATTTGCTAAGCTCCTTGTCGCTATCCGCTTCCTGTTACGCAATGGCAGCTAGAAGGGGCTGCTGCACTGAGCCTTGCAACAGCTGGAAGCATGAGAAAGAGCTACACAAAGTCAATGGGCTCAGGGCAGGCCAGACACTTCAAACCCTCCAGAGTGAGGGGATGGCTGACTGCTGTATTGAGCAGAAATAGCTCAGGGAGAAAGCATCGAGCAGGCAGAGGTTGCAAGCCCTGGAGAGGTGCTTTCTGTGGCTTACTGCTTGTCACAAGAGCTAAAATCAGGGGAGTTTCTGGCCTGCAACCAGAGAAGGGAGACTCTCTCTCCTGTAGGGATGGGTTGAGGCTCTTGTAGCACTCTGTTGGCAAAGAGGAGCCTTTAAGATGATGGAGAGGTACACAAGGAAATATCTGCTATGTAAGGAAGCTCCCCAGCCAAATGCTGAGTTTCCAAAGCAGCCTTGTATGGCCTCTGCCCACAGACCCCATTATAGGGGGTATGTCAAAGTTCGGGTGGGGGCAAATCACGGGCAGGCAAGGGGTATAGCTAGACTGTGTGGTGGTCCAGTTATTCTCTTCTCTTCATGACTCATGGGGGAGGGCATGAAACAGTATAAGTCAGAGCAGCCCCAAGACTGCTCTGATGCTGGAAAGGCTACGCCAGCCTGGAAATAGCTGCAGGATTTGATAGGATCATGGCCACTAAGTCCATCAGTGGGAAAAACCAGACATGACAGCAGCCTGCTGTGGCCTGGATCTCACCTGCATGTATGTGCAGGTGTCGCCAGATGTTGGCCAGGGATTGCCCCGGGCCATGTTGGCAGATAGCCTGGGCTCTGACCTCCCAAAACCTCCGAGGTCACAGCCTAAGCAGTACCAGCCATGACCAGGGCTGACTTTGGAATTCTGATAAACACATGGTGGGGAAGCACATCTGTGACAGCTGGTTAATGGGAACCAGGAGTGTGCCCTCCTCTGCCTGCAATGCAAGGGGTGCAGAGGCAGAGGGGGTAGAGGGCATTTGAATATTTTACCTTGGGGCAGCAAAATGTGTAAAGCGGGCTCTGGGGGGATGCTGCCTGAATCGTGCACGTGTAGTGGGGAGGAAACCGGGAAGGCTGGGTTTAAGCCCCTTTTCTTTTCCTCATATTTTAGAAGTTGACACTGCCATACTGAGTCAAATCAGCGATTCATCTAGCTCAGTATCCCATCTCCAGCAGTGGCCACTACTAGATGTTTCAGGGAGGCAAACAGAAACAGAGACATATGGAGTGATCCGTCACAGTTTCCGGCACTCACAGACTGTATCCCCTTGGCCAACTTGGCTAAGAGGCATTGAGTAAAAACACTGCCAGGCCATGTCGGCAGATAGCCTGGACCTCCCAAAACCTCCGAGGTCACAGCCTGGGCTAAGGCCTGCCTGAGCGGGCCGTAGTGAGCTAGCCTATCTGTTTAGGCCGGCAGACATGGCCTGGGTTGGGAACTGCCACAGTCGGTCGCCATGGCTGACTGTCATTGGCTGCCATGCCTGCCAGTCATGGCAGGGGGCGGAGCACTGGGCACAGTGCTGGGCCCACAGCTGGACATTTGTGTTCCTCCCCCCCATTCCTGGACCCCGGTCGTGGGCATGTTTATTCTATGGCCTCACCCTGACCGGGTCCTCCATGGCTTCCTGCCCTGCTCAGGGCTGAATTGCCACTACACGACGGCCACGTGTTTTTACTCAATGCCTCTTAGCCAAGTTGGTCAAGAGGATGCAGTCTGTGAGTGCCAGAAACTGGAATGGCTCACTCCATTTGTCTCTGTTTCTGTTTCAAACGCCCTCTACCCCCTCTCTGCCTCCGCACCCCTTGCATTGCAGGCAGAGGAGGGAGCACTCCTGGTTCCCCATTAACCAGCTGTCACAGATGTGCTTCCCCACCACGTGCTTAGCATTATTTTCATCTGCAGACTAGTCATTGTGGTGGCTAAAGAACTCCTTGTGCTCTTAAGAAGGAAGGGCGCTGGGGATGGAAGGTTTTGCTTCGGTCCCTCTCTCTAACCACAGTGTTTTTCTCTAGACTTTGTTAGCACAGTGAGCCCACAGGGTTTGTAAATACGCTGTGAAAACGTCACACTTCTCTGACGGATGCCACCTCCTTTCAGAATGCATTCAAATGATTCACCCTACCGATGTGGCTGACACATCCCTGTCTTGGGGCTTTTTCTTTTCATCTGAACAAAGAGCCTCTCGGGTGGCTTTTGCTTTGAGAGCCTGCAGCATTGGGACCTAGAAACAGAGCCCCCAACTTATCAAGAAGTTTACTCGCCAACATCCTGAAGGAGCTGACATGTTCAGACAGCTGTTTTCCAGACCCTGAATGCAGGGTTCTTAGGGTGGAGTTAGGGTGACCTTTTGAAGCCCTAAATGGCTTAGGTCCCACATATCGGAAAGACCGGTTTCCCTTCCATGCTCCACCGTGACCCCTGCTATTGGCCAAGAACACCGTCTTGCAGGTACCACTAGTTAATCTTGTCCATATGACAAGGGCCCGCCGAGAGGTGTTCTCAGTTGCTCTTCCAGTACTCTGGAACTCCCTGTCCCCAGAGGTCCATCAGAGCCTGAGCTTGAGCCTATTCTTAAGACAGTGTAAAACGTTTCTTTTTGGCAAAGCTGTCGGCAGGTGGAGATAGAGGTTGGTGGGTGTGTTTCTGGAGTGAGTGTAGGGATTTTAGGGCATTTTATTGTATTGCTTTGAATTTTTATTATTTTTCTTCTTATGTTTTTGTTGTTGTCAGCTGCCCTGAGCCTTTGGGGAAGGGTAGGGTATTCATTTTAATACATAAATAAATAAATACATTAGTGGCATATGTTAGTGGAAGAAATGAAGACACCTCTGGCCAAATCCTGAGAAGGAGAGAGATTTGGTTCTGGGTACCCCCCCGCACACACACACATCAGGTTCCATGACAAATGTATTATTTGGGTCATAATTTTGTTATAGTTTGTTACAAAAATCTTGGCAAACCAAGTGTTGCAGCTTTTCCCCCATTGCAACTGTGTGCTCCTTAAACATCAAATTGTTTGTTTTTCTGTGGGCCCAAAGTCAAAGTGTAGATAAAAAACTCAGCAACTTCCCCATTTCTCTGCAATCGGCTAAGCCCAAATCCTGACCTGCACTCTGGAGAAATTGGAATTGGGATCTTTGTGATTCCACATTTTAATATTCTGGCAACATCCCTTCTGTTTGTTTTTCTGTGTTCAATTCTGAAGCAACACTATCTTCCCAACATCCAGAGAACCCAGCTCAGACTTTACGTTAAGCTCAGTGCATTTTGGGAAAGGATTTTGGGAATTCAGTTAGTGCTACTGATGCAGTGCAAAACCTAAGCAACAACAACACACTCATAGTTTTACACTTCTTCTTAATGGAGTCTCTGATGTAAAGACTTCCCAATAACCATGGAGCGGCAGTGGAACCCTATATTGGTTAAACAAGAAACCCTAATTTAGGATTTGTCAAATTTAAATATGGTAGTTTGGTAGGTTGCTAAAGGGATGAAAAGGCTGGCAGAGAACTCTAGCTAATAGGGGTGTGCAGAAAAAAAATTAGTGTTAGTTTTTATTTTAGTATTAGTTATTTAAAATCCCATTAGTATTAGTTATTATTTTAGTTATTCCCATCCCATTGGTTTCAATGGGAAATGGAGTTGCATCGTCTTCATTTGTCAGCCAATTTCCACGAAACGTTAAAGGATTGTACCCCTTACCCAGGGGATCATCCCTACCAAATTTCAGAAAGATTGGATAAAGGGTTCCAATTTTATAAGCAAATTTTAGTTAGTGCACAAGACAGTGCTGAGCTGACACTTAAAAAAAGAGCACAGAACAATGACAATATTACACAGACAGACAAGAATGACAGAGAAAGACAGTGAACAGTGGGAATAATGGGAAGGAAGGGGATGAGACACAGAGAGACCTGTTTTTGCAACTGTCAATTTGTTTAAGTGAGGCTGTGAGAAAAACCAGCAAGCGTTCTGTCTGAGACTGAACTGACACTGACAAAGTTCCTCAGCTTGGTAGGTTAAGAACACTCACCATGCCCTCCCCCCAAAGCCATCCTGAGTCCCTCCCTGATTGGTACAGGACGCTTACACAGCATGTCCAAAGAATGACCTATCAAAGGGATTCTGCTGTGTGTGCAATTGGACAGTGAAGAAGTCACACATGGTTCCCCCTCCCTTCTGACCCCCTTCTGAACTCTTGTTTACAGCAAGTCACAGACAGGCGTGGGCCATGGCATGTGCTCTAGCCCTGCATGCTAGGGGTGGGACTACCGGATCATCCGGTATCCGATACTGCCGGTATTTTGGTGTACCGGCAGTATCGGATTATTCTGGTATTATTTGGTCCGGTACCGGATCCCCCTGTGCCTGATTTTTTTACATTGCGGCCATTCAAATTAATGGCCGCAATGTAAAAAAAACCCACAAAAAAACCCAAACGCTTTCCCTCCCTGAGTCCAGGCTGCGCGGGTGGAAGGGGGGACACCCCCCACCCACCCTGCCCTGCCTGGATTTTAAAAAAATTAAAAATTTCCCCTAAGTCCCTAGTGTGGGCTCCGTGCCGCCGCCGGTGACCCAGAACCAGCACCAGCAGCAGGTAAGTAAGTACCGGTACTGTACTGATCCCTGGGGTGGGGGGTGGTTTAACACACACCCCATCCCAGGGATCACCCTACCTCCCCACCCAGGGATCGCCTACCTTGAGCTCCAGGTGGCGGTGGCGGTCCGGCATCTTCAGCGCTGGCTGTGGCTACCGGCTTCAGCACATTACTAGGCCTTCCAGGGAACTTCTGGAAGTTCCCCAGAAGG
>QEPC01010062.1:1431108-1448453 GCA_003113815.1 Sphenodon punctatus | reverse complement strand
ATGAGAATGACAGCAGGCAGGTCCATGTTGCAAGGAAAAGGGTAAACAGATCGTAGGTATAGGAATAGTGGCTCAGCAGGATAAAGAGTCAGACAGAGCAGAGCGAAAGAGGTGAGTTTTAAGGAGAGCTTTGAGGGTATGAAGGGAGGATGCAAGGCGGATGTGGACAGGGAGGGAGTTCCAGGCATGGGGGGCAGCAAGTACAACAATAGGTTGTACAGGCATATAAAATTGGGACCCTGTATAAAATCTTTCTGATATTTGGCAGAGATGACCATGAATGTGTAATATATAGCCATGCCAAATTTCATATGCACTGGTTGGACTACAAAGATGTTATAGTCAGACATACATTTATATGTTAATTGCTTATACCACCAAGACCCTTTTTCCAATCCTTCTGAAATTTAGCAAAGATAATAAATATGGGAAGGGGTATAAACTGGACACGTTTAACCTACATTAGGTGTGAGACAAAGAAGTTACAGCTAAAAATGTATATGTAGAATATTGCAAAATACAATACTTCAACTGAGTCTAAAATTGGATTCATTTATCTGATTGTTTCAAAAATTGATACACATAATGCTTTCTATTGAAGGTATAGGCACTCCAATTTTCAGCCAATAGCTTAAAGAACATAAATGTTACAGCCGATAATGTGTTTTCCATTGAAACCAATGGAAATTCAATTCTGAACTCCCCGAACGCATCCGAACTGAACATTCAAATTCGAGTTCGGTTCGCATGTTCAGTTCGGTCGACCGAACTATTTGAGTTCGGTCTGAATTTCCGAACCGCGTTTGCCCATCCCTACAAATCAGCATTATCGACCTTTCATCAGTCAGAGTCCCAGAAGCCGGTGCTCTTGTTTACCGAATCAAGGAGGCACAGCGTATAGCCAAGCTTACTCTTGAACAAGCATGCCAACGCTAGAAAATGGCAGCCGACAAGCATCGTTGACCAGTACCCGTGTTTCAACCGGGAGACTATATGTGGATCAGCCGACGACATTATCCATCCACTCGACCATTGTCGAAACTTGATTATAAATACAAGGGGCCATATTCTATTACCCGCCAAGTTAATGATGTAACCTACACCGTCCACCTACTCCCCCAGCTATGCATTCACCCCACCTTTCACATTTCTCTGTTAAAACCTGCCCGTCCCCCACCAGATAGACCTCCTACTCCCTCCTTGAGTCTGGTAGCGACCCCGAGTATGAGGTGAGGGCCATTCTTGACTCCAGGCTTCATTATGGCCGCCTCCAGTATTTGATTGACTGAGAGTCCTCTACTTCCTTTCCTGTGAACTCACCTCCATTGTCAGTCCGCAGTGTCTTTGGTCTGCGCTGGAACTTGTTGCTCGTCATGGTCACATAGTCCTGAAGTTTGTCGAATAATTCATCTTTACTCTTCATGACGTATATGATTGTGTACCTTGACTAGTCGTCAATGAAAGTTATTATATACCGGTTGCCTCCTGGTGTGGGAACCTTCATTGGGCCGCAGACGTCGCTGTGTACAAGATCAAGCGGTTTCATGGCTCTATTCTGACTCTTCTTAGGAAGTGTAGCCCTTGTGGCTTTGGCTTTGATGCAACAGTCACATTTCATGAATACAGGACACGTTGATACCTTAAGGTCTTTGGTCAACTGCTGTCTATGCATTTCCTTTATGCTGTCTGGGTGTCTATGTCCCATGCGTCTATGCCACAGGTGGATGCAGTCATCATGTGGCTTGTGCGCAGTGAGCTTCACCTGTTCTTTCGCTGTGCTCAGATGGTACAGGTGCTCATCTGCAGTGGCTCTGGCCAGTACTTTTGTCCCACTTTGAATTGTGCATTCGTCTCCCTGGAAACGGATGGTGAGTCCCCTCACTGCCAGGCGCCTCACGGACAGGAGTCCCCCTTCTAAGTTGGGCACATAGAGCACATCTTTCATGGGTATGGTCAGTGTGCCTCCCTGTGACTGGTTGCAGTACAGGAATCCTTGTCCAATTCCTTCCGTGTTAATGCTTCTCCCATCTGCAAGGTAGATCCTATCTTTACTGCTCATAGCCAGTCCTGTGAAGAATCCTTTATCGCTAGTCATGTGGCTCATTGCCTTGAAATCTACACACCCATTTTGGAATGACCTGTCTTGCGTAGCTCTGAAGCACCCACTCCATTGTTGAGTGACTGTGTTGATGTTTGTGGCTTAATCCCTCTGCTTAGGTGTTCGTGGAGACAGTTTCTGCTGTTCTGCTTTCCGTATATAGCAGTCTTTCTTTAAATGTCCCTCCTTTTTGCATCTGAAGAGGGAAACTCTGGTTTCCCTCTTAGGAGCTTTGTCTGAGGTTTTCAGTGCAGTCTCATTACCCTTCTTTAGATCATTCTGTAGGTTCTCCTTTCTGCACTGGAATTCATTCGCAAGTCTACCTTTAACAAATTCCAGCTTCAGTTCAGCCTCTGGCCTTGTCTCCAGGGCATTGATGAGGGCACTGTAGGATTCAGGCAGGCTGCAGAGGAGTAGGGCTACCACATGGCTGTCCTTTATATCTTCTCCAATGCCGCGCAGCTGTGCCACTACTTCCAGCATGGCATTTATTAGGGATGTGTGAACTGAGTTTGGGGGTTTGGGGTTTGGCCCGAACTCAGGATGTTCGGCTCATTCGTGAACACCCTGAATCCAAACTGCCCCCTGCCCGAACTGGCCAAATAAAGTTCGGGTTTCAAACCAATTCGGGCAGGGGGTAGGGGGAACCTGGTTTTCCCTCCCCCTCCAGGCTGTGCGGGTGGAAGGGGCACTGGGGCTCACCTCCCCACCCACCCTGCCCAGCCTTGTAATTTTTTTTAACGCCCCCTCCACCCCAGGGATTGACCTACCTAGTGGTAGGTAGGTAGGTATATATTTTATTGTTTAGCCATAGGCCATAACTTTATACAACATTCAATAAAAAGATAAAAATAAAATACAGTCACATGACCAAAACGAAGTCCTCTATACAAATGAGGTACAATGGTACCAACGTACCAATCAAGTCATCAGGGACCGGTCATCAGTTTTGTCACATTTCTGCTTATAAAACATTATACATGCACTAAACGCTGCCACTGTTCTAGAGCATGGTGAATCGCTCCCATCCAGAAGGAAATGGAGTTTAAGATCATCAGACAACCCAACACAAAGGTTATTAATATAAACCCCAATATATTTTCGCCTCAGGGAACTATAAGCTGGACAGACCAGTAAGATGTGCTTCACAGTTTCAAGTAATGCTAAATCACAAAATACACACGGCGGTGGGTCCAGCAAAGGTGGTGCTCTAGAGTGCTTCAGGCCTCTACTAGACCTTCTGGGTCAACTCGGAAGATGTAGTAGAGGCCTGAAGTGCTCCAGAGCGCTGTCGCCACCGGACCTGCTGCCGCTGGTGGACCCAAAGCTGGAGCCCCGGCACCACCAGGTATGTTGGGCTCTGGTGGTGACGACGGGTCCGGCGGCGGTGCTCTGGAGTGCTTCAGACCTACTAGGCCTTCCAAGTTGACCCAGAAGGCCTAGTAGAGGCCTGAAGTGCTCCAGAGTGCCATCGTCGCTGGACCTACCGCCGCTGGAGCCAGGGCCAGAGCCCTGGTACCACCAGGCAGGTCGATCACTGAGGTGAGGGGGGGTTTAAAAAAAATTACGAGACTGGGCAGGGGGAAGGTGAGCCCTGATGCCCCTTCCACCTGCGTAGCCTGGAGGGGGGAGGAAAAACCGGGCCCCCCGGACCCTCCAAATGGGTTTGGCCGCCCTGAACCTGTTCAGGCCAAACAGCCCAAACCACGAACAGTTTTGGGGGGGCCAAACCCCAAACGAGCTGAACACCGAACCCCCCCGGTGTTCGCACATCCCTAACATTTATATGCTCCTGCATTTCACTTTCTTTGCCAAGCCTCATTTTGTATAGTTTCCTCAGTAGAAACAATTTGCTATTCAGGCTAGTTCTCTCATGCAAGTTTTGCAATGCAATCCGCATGCCTCTTGTTGTGGTCTCACTTCTTATATGGATTAGCTGGTCATCTTCTACCAATAAACTTTTGTAGCCTTTGCTAACCAGTCCTTTTTATCCCATTCCTCGTGATTTGCTGCTGGTCTGTTCGTGGTAATCAACTCCCATAGATCATCTCTAGACAGCAGCATTTCCACTTTAAACTGCCACAATTTGTAGTTTACATTGTTCAGCTTTCCTACTGAAAGTCTGAGCTCTAAGCTGCTTGCCATACTTGCTTCCCTCCCTTTCCCCTTCTGAGATTTAGGCCTCCTTACTCACAGTCAGTAGGCCTCTCTGACTGGGATTTTTCTTTCACAGTCTGCACTCCTTCTAGGCTGCTTCTAGTCTTCAAAATTGCCTTGAAGATGTCCTGGGCCCATAACCTATTGTAGAATTAGCTTTCTGTTTAACACACAGCAGAAGTTTCTTCAAAACAGAACTTTACTAAGAACTCAGAAGACATGCTTCCATACTGTACAGACTGCATGGGACAAGATGGAGGACAGAGAGAGGAGAAGAGAGGAGACAAGGAGAGAAAAAAAACCTGTTTCACCCCCTGACCCTCCCCCTACTGGACAAGCCCCATATTAAGCTTGCAGGGCTTGCACTTGTGACTGTTGCACAATCTAACACCCTCGACCTTCTTCAATCTGGCTTCCGTCCTCTCCATTCTACTGAGACCACTCTTGCTAAGATCACCAATGAGCTTCTCTTCGCTAAATCCAATGACCTCTACTCCATTCTTATCCTGCTTGATCGCTTTTCTACCTTTGACACAGTTGCCCACACCCTCCTCTTCAACTCACTTTGATGTCTAGGTTTCCCGGGCTTGGTCATTGACTGGTTCTCTTCCTATTTCTCCAGCCTATTTCTTCAGTGTGTCTCGTGCTGGTACTTCCTCCACAACCCTTCCCTTCTCAGTAAGAGCTCCCGAAGACGCTCTCATTGGCTCACTTCTTTCTTTACACTCTGTCCCTGGGCAAACTCATTGAATCTCATGGCTTCCAGTATCACTCATATGCTGATGACGCTCAACTCTCTCTCTCCATCCCTGTCCTCTCTTTCCCTCACATCACAAACTCTCTCTCTGATATCTCTGCCTGAATGACTTGAGGCCTACTCAAACTCAGTATGTCCAAGACTGAACTCTGAGTCCTCATCTTCCCCTCAACCTTCCTCTCTCTCTTCCTTCTCAGTTTCCATTGATGGGGTCACCATCTACCCTGTCCCTTAGGCCTGTATCGTGGGGGTTATCTTTGAATTCTCCCTCTCACCTCTCATTTAAACCTGTCGCCAAGTCCTGTTGCCTCTCCCTGCACAACATTGCTAAGATCAGGCCCTTCCTTACTTCTTTCACTGCTAAAACTGTAGTCTGTACTCTAGTTCATCTCTCACCTTGACTACTGTAATCTCCTCTGTACTGGCCTTCACCACTCTCATTTTGCCCCCCTCGTTTCTATTCAAAACTCTGCTGCCAAGATCATCCACCCCACCCGCTGCTTCGATAGTGTTCATCCCCTCCTCTCATCCATCCACTGGCTCCCTCTGCCTGAATGCATTCAGCACAAGCTCTTTGTCCTTACTTACAAGGCTCTTTATGGCCTTGCCGCCTCCTATCTCTCCACACTCATTTTCCACCACAGTCCTGTCCAGGAGCTCCGCCCCTCCTCTGCCACCACCCTCACCTGCTCATGACTCCTTTGTTCCTCGAAACATGCCCACTCCTGTCTTTTCCCTTGCTGCACCCCCTCCTGCATGCCTGGAACTCCCTCCCTGAGTACATTTGTTCTGCTACTTTCCAACCTTCAAATCCCTCCTGAAAACCTTCCTCTTCTGTCAGGCTTTCCCCTAGCTCCTCATACCCTTAGTCTTCTTCCTGATTTTCTTAGGATTCCCCTCCTCCCCTGGAAGCATGTGCACCTGCAACTTCTTGGATGTATTCTTGTCTCTCCATATGTTCCCCACCCTTTTGCCTCCCTTCCCTTGTCTCTCTTAGATTGTACAGGAGCAGGGGCCTGTCTGTAACTGATTACTGTAAAGCACCAGGTACATTGCTGGCACTATATAAATATTAAATAATAACTAATAATAAATAAGGGCCTACAATGCAGGGAGCCCCAGACCATGAAGGGCATGTTATGTTAAATTGAACATCAAAAATTAATTACAAGATCATTTTCCTTTTCCTAATGGTGAGTTAGTGTGTGCCCATTAAACACCCCTATGTTAGGAGAGGGCCCATATCACTATTTCGCATAGGTCCCCAATTTCCCTAGATCCAGCACTGCTTGCATTAAAGAGTTGGGCTCTATAGCTGGGAGGTGTGACAGATTTCCCTCTCATGAGCTGGGCAGAGAGAATCAACTATGCACTGACTGACAGTGGGATGTACTTATAATCTGATCTAACCTTTCTATATGTTTATCTGACATATCAGCTGCTCTGGAGGCACACGGAGACCTTTGCAAACATCGTCCGTGGCTCCCATGTCTATCAAGTTAAAGGACATCCACACCCCCTGCCTTGTTTTTATTTGGGTCTAAACAAATCTGACCCTAACAGAGGAGCTAAATTTTTCTCTTCTCATTTGCAAGACAATAACTCCCACACAGGAAAAAGGAAGCACATTTTGACAGATACTGTGGCCACTTCCTTTTAAAAGTTTCTTGCTAGTTTACTCTAAGCAAGCTGAGGGACAGAGAGCAGCCTGCCTTTCTTTTTTAACTATACTTGATTTCACCCATTTTGAAAGGACTCCTGTTCAACACTATGGTGGATTTGCCCCCCAAGGGAGATTGAGGTTTCACTCCTTTCTCACATTGCCTTTTTGGAGCCCCTTGAAATCCTCAGCTGCCATATGTCTCTCTGTCAGACCTCTTTTCTGTTCTTCACTCCAGCTCGTTCAAGGAACGTGATGACTGGTGACCCCATGGCAGCCTGCAACAGGTCATCCTCCCTCAACCTGCTGGAGCGGCCCCTGAAGATCGGCTGGCTGAAGAAGCAGCGCTCAATCGTCAAGAACTGGCAGCAGAGGTACTTTGTGCTGAAGGGGCAGCAGCTGTATTACTACAAAGATGAAGAGGAGAACAAGCCTCAGGTACAGTAGCGAGCATGCTACTCTTTAGGCCAAGGCCACTTCTGAAGTTCACCTTAGTCTTCCTTGTGTTGTAGCTTGACCTGAGGAAAGTGAACACAGGTGACATTTCAAGAGGGTTGTGAATAGACTGGCATGGAGAGGACTCTAGTGAAGGTGGTTGAGAAGACTTTTTGGCTGAAAGGAGGCAGGGCAGTGGTAAGCATTGCTCTCTGAAGCACGTCCCACTCCATCCTTTGTTGAGAGGACCCTTCATTAATGTTCAAATCCAGGGTTTAAGTCCAGTCTGAGCTACAAAGTGACAAACAGGGGAGATGCATATACACAACAAAGAACATTTCAAAGACACTCCCTGGTTTTGTGGGGAGCATACAGGGCCCTTCCAAAACCCAGGTCTGCTAGTCCTGTGAAGAGGCCACCATTATGGCCGTGGACAAGATCCACAGTAGATAACAGGAGGGTGGCTGTAGGCATGACCACATTAAATGTAGAATCCTATGGTTGGAAGCAGCCTTGGGGGACACCTAGTCCAGCCCCCTGCTCCAATGCAGGATATTCGGTATCTACAGCATCAGAGACAGCTGCTTGTCCAGCTGGTTTTTGAAAACAAAACCTGATATGCTGAAGATGATGATGGTTTAATAATTACTATTATTGCAGTGGTAGTTGTTGAGAAAAGAGGGTACGTTTCCAGAAAATCTGGACAATTTGTACTGATATTCAGTTATGCTAAAGCCACTCCTACATGGCTTGGATAGTATAAAGAGAACCTGATGTGAGCACAGATATAACTTATTCCCACTTCAAAGATCCATTGCTACCAAGGTGCAAAGAGGTTTTAGTTTGTCTGGATTTTGCAGAGCAAGCTTAGAGCCTTTGCAGAAAGATTTCCCAGGAAGATGTTGGGATAATATTGTGTAATCTGGTACATTCCAAACCCACAACATTTGTTCTTCAGAGAGATGTTTTTATTAGACCTGAATTATACTAATTTCCATGGGCCCCAAGTCCCTCAGGGTATGTTGCCATGGATACAAATGGGAGGGATCATCTTAAGGCCTTTTCACTTGGAGAAGGAGGTGTTTGTGCCCTGTTGCTTACTTGGCACCAATTTTTCCCACCACCCACCCATGTATTTTGCAACAAGAGGTACTTGCAATAAGAGATGATATTTTAATCAGCCTTTCAGCATGGACTGCACACAACTTGCTAGCCACACTGCTTATGGGGGAGGAGACCAAACTTGCTACTGGTGTAAATAGGAAAAGTTCTTTTGAACACAGTGGTACTTGACTCATTTGCACAGGAGGTCATTTGACCAATGTCCTTTTCTTTCAAGTAGGGCTGGTCAGAAATTTCATGATGGAATATGCTGTACTCATCCGAAATGAAATTTCACTGAAAAATCTTGGTTTTCAACAAAACTTTATGTTGGAAAATATTTTGGTCAACAGTAACAAAAATAATTCACTCGATTGAAAAGAAAATTGATGCACTTTGTGGGTGTGTGTTTCTGTGTATGGTTATGTGTGCACCATGCATCATGGGAGCTATAGTTCAAGGAATTTCATGGTAAAATGAAACAACCAAAAATTTCACAGATATTTTGTTTTTTCATTTCAACTTGGAACAAAATTACTTGGAAATTTCAAACATTTTCACAGGTTGGGAATCTCATTTTCCAAGCAGCCCTACTCTAATGGAGCTGTCTGTACATCTCAAACTGGGGGTGGACCTTATTAAAGCCTCCTCTGTGGTGTTCAGTTTTTGAGTCTTACGCATGCCCAGAGCAGTCCTCCATTATGTAGCCCCTCTTCCTTTGATAGCTCCACCCTCACTTGCAAAGCAGGTGGGCCTGTCCGTATCCTGTGTTTGAGCAGACTGTGTCTATACCCAATACACTTCAGTCTCTTAGAAAGCAATAGGGGCAACACTGTTTCGAGCTTACAGCTTGACTCATGTCATTTTATTTATTTATTTAAATTTTTATCCCGCCCTTTTCTCAAAAGGCTCAGAGCAGCTTACAAAATAATAATAATAATAAAATAACATTTATGAACATCTATAAAAAAGATAAAAACTTTGAAATACAAACACGTCCCCAACCCACCCAGAACCCACAAAACCCACCCAATGCCACCTCCCCATTTCCCACATCCATCCCCCCTTACACCCCTGTCCCAACCCCACCCACCAACCCCTTATCCCCACCCGCCAAATGCCTTTTCAAACAAAAAAAGTCTGACACTGCCTCCAGAAGATACTCAGGCTCAAACGAACCTCTGGTGGAAGGGAGTTCCCCTGCACTGGGGCAGTATTCAAGAACGGCCCGCTGCGAGCCCTTGTCGTATGAACAAGATTAATGGATGGTACTCACAGGGAGGTGCTCCCAGCTGATCGTAGGTGCCACAGTGGGGCACAGAAGGACAGACGGTCTTTCAGATATGTGCGACCCAGACCGTTTAGGCACTTATGAACACTGGATGCTGCCTTCAGCACCCATAACTCTACAATGCATTATACCTTGAAAGTCAGCTTTTATCATTAATTCAGCTGTCATTGTCAAAACACAGGCAAGTCCCACTCTGCACTGCCTGTTATATCTTTTCACTCTAATGGCTGGTCCACAGAGATTGGCTGATCTACAGAGAATATTTCCAGCTAGACCCTAGGCTGAGATCTTTAAAGCAGCTCACAATCCCATTAATTCCACTAGCAGTCCTGTGTCTCGACCTCCTATGCAGAATTGGGAAGCAGTGGAAATTCATGCTGAGGGCTCAGTTAAAATTCCCCTGATTGTGCCAGTAAAGTTGGTTGCACAAGCAATCCAATTAATGAAAGCTTTGTTAGTTTCCACATATGGCACCATCTTGTTCTTCATTGTCCAATTCTGAAGTGTCACTCACACCGCCTCAAGTTTTTTCAAAGGTCAGAGGTCGCACATGTGCTGGTCAAGGCTGTGTCCATCTCTAGGTTGGCTTAGGACCTGACTGAACAGAACCAGGAGTCAGTAGTTGAACAGCTTCTGAGGTTACTGAGTGGCCCAGCTGCTGTGGCATGTGTTGTCACAGAACGAAACTCACTCAGTATGAAGCAGACACTTCCCTAAAATCTCTGAGGCATAAACAGGCTCATGAAATGGAAACCTCTTTACTAAATGGAAACCACCTGCAGGATGGTCAGCCCAAGAGTTCACATCTCACCAGTAGAGGTGAGACAAGTATCCGAAACAAACTGGATATTTGGCAAAGTTGATTAATCTGAAATTCACATCACATAGGCAGCTTTCACAAGAAGGCTTCCCAGTGCCAGGTTCTTGACTTTTTTCAGTATTTTGTGAATACGTCATTTGGTAGGCATGGCACATTCCTGTCGACTCCAACCCCGGCTTGGGGGAGAACACCCATGGCCACAATGAGTGGCCTTCTGCCTTGGTTTCATCACCGCAGGACCACTTGGTTTACTGAGGGGCTGCGGTGTATGAAGCGTGTAGGCAGGAGGCTAGAGCGACGCTGGCGTCGGACTCGATCTGACTCCGATCGTCTTCTCCATAGGGCCCATTTGCGGTCCTATGTTGAGGCTGTGAGGACGGCGAGGAAGGAGTTCCTTGCGGTCCTCATAGCGTCTGCGAAGTCGCGTCCGGCGGAGCTGTTTCGGGTGGTGCGGGGGCTGGTTAGTCCGGCCTCCCTCCGCCTGGATGGGGACTTGTCCCGGGCCCGCTGTGAGGAGTTTGTCACCTACTTCGCAGACAAGATTGCTCGGATTCAGACCGACTTTGACGCTGGGTTGATGGCAGTAGGGGAAGAGCGCGGGGGGGCGGAGGGCCCGTCTGGTCCATCTTTGTGGGGAGAGTTTCGGGAAGTGACGCCGGCCGATGTGGTGGATGTCCTGGGGTCTGTGAGGGCCACGTGTTGTCAACTGGATCCGTGCCCGTCCTGGTTAATAAAAGCTTCCGGGGAGACGTTGGGGACGGTGCTGGCGAGGGTAGTGAATGCGTCCTTTCGGCAGGGGAGGTTGCCGCCTTGCCTTAAAGAGGCTGTGGTGCGCCCCCTGCTGAAGAAACCATCGTTGGACGTAGACGCGCTCGCCAGCTACCGACCTGTCTCTAACCTTCCCTTTTTAGGGAAGGTTATTGAGCGGGCAGTGGCGCTCCAGCTCCAGGTTCATCTGGATAACATCGGGCTCCTTGACCCTTTTCAATCTGGGTTCCGCCCCGGCTATGGCACCGAGACGGCGTTGGTGGCCTTGGTAGACGACCTCCGCCGGGAGATGGATGCAGGATGTTCGACATTTCTCATCCTGCTAGATCTCTCGGCCGCTTTTGACACCGTGGACCATGGGCTGCTGCTGAGACGGCTGCGTGACCTGGGGGGTCTGGGCGGGACCGTTCTTGAATGGTTCCGCTCATTCCTCTCGGGGAGGAGCCAACGGGTGGTGCTGGGGGAGGAAACATCGTGCCCCCGCGCTTTACCGTGTGGCGTTCCGCAGGGATCGATCTTGTCTCCGCTGTTGTTTAATATCTATATGCAGCCCTTGGGGGAGGTCGTGAGAGGGTTCGGGGTGCGTTGTCACCAGTATGCTGATGATACTCAGCTGTACCTCTCCTTTTCTACTGACCCAGACCCTGCTATCTCGTTGCTATCCCAATGTTTGGAGGCCGTGGCGGATTGGATGCGGCTGAGCAGACTGAAGCTCAACCCAGATAAGACGGAGGTGATGGTGGTGGGGAGGGCGAAGGGGGTGGTGGCCCCCCTAGTTGGGGGGGTTCGCCCTCCTGTAGCTCAGCAGGTTCGGAGTCTGGGGGTAGTATTGGACGCAGACCTGCGTCTGGAGCGGCAGGTGGAGGCAGTCGCTAAGGCTGCCTTCCGCCAGCTTTATCTTGTGCGTAGGCTGCGTCCGTATGTCTCTGGCCCGGACCTGGCCTCCCTCATCCATGCCTTTGTCACCTCGAGGCTCGACTACTGCAACGCGCTCTACGTGGGGCTTCCCTTGTTCTTGGCTCGGAGGCTGCAGCTGGTGCAGAATGCGGCGGCTCGTCTTCTGACGGGGACGGGTCGCCGGGAGCACATTACACCGGTGCTCCGAGCTCTGCACTGGCTGCCGATAGTGTGCCGGGCCAAGTTCAAGGTCCTAGTGATGATCTATAAAGCCCTACACGGTCTTGGCCCCTCATACCTTAGGGACCGCCTCGCCCTTCGCGCCCCAGAGCGGCTCCTGCGGTCTGCCGGGGGTGCCCTCCTGGAGGTCCCCCGTGTTAAACGGGGGGCCACGATGGAGAGGGCATTCTCGGTGGTGGGACCGCGGCTGTGGAACTCCCTTCCGGAGGAAGCTCGCCTGGCCCCAAGCCTTTTAACATTTCGGCGGAACTGTAAGACCTGGCTGTTTGCCCAGGCCTTTGGGAGGGAGGGTGGGGAGGGAGGATTTTAGTCCCCTACCCATTTATTTTACCTGTCTAGCCCTGTTTTATATTTTATATTTTATATTTAATATTTAATATTTGATTGTTTTAAATGAATTTTATTGTATTTTATTGTTTTATTGTTGGAAGCCGCCCCGAGCTGCGTTGCAGGAGGGGCGGGGTATAAATTTGGAAAATAAATAAATATAAAATAAAATGAGCTATTGGCAGCTTCTGGGGTGCAGGCAGGACATCAAAATTGATTTGCCCAGGGCAGCAACGTAGCTAGCACTGGCCTTGACTGACCGGATCATGAATTGCTACAGCCTTAAGTACCCAGATGCTTCCATTTACACGGGTAGGGTAGAACGTTCTCCAAAGCAAGCAACTACCTAACTGATTAAGGAGACCTAACGGCTGTCAATGAGACTTAAGCTCCTAAATACCCAAGTCTTTTTTTTTAAAATGGGGCTTAGGTTGCTAAATTTCTTTGATGGTTTTGACAATTTTGCCTGTAATGCCAGAACAAAGAACATCTGCAAGCTTGTTGTTTGTTTCATTTTTAAATATCTTCTTTAAGAACAGCTGCGAAGTCCGTTTGGCATTGGGGCCCTAGATGGTTGCTTATGTGTAAAGTCACCTTACTGTATGCTCCAGGTGCAGCACCCAGTGGCTGCTCTGTGTCAGCTGAGGAGAGACAGGGGACTGGAGGGCATTTGGAGGTGACAGGCAAGCCTTAGCCACAGCTGCAGCACTTACTGACCTCTGTGGTCCCAGTGTTGTGCTGCTCTCCACAGCACGCTTGTGGGTGGTTGTGAGGCACTGTGGGACTAAAAATGCTAGAGTCTGGGGCCACTGCAGCAGCAGCTTGAGAACCAGACTGTGCCAGGCAGCCCAGGAGGAACTGGCGAATGATGGTACTGTTGGTGGCCAGAGACATGGTAGCACCGCTGCTCCATGAAGCCTGTCCCGGTAGACAAATGTCTCACTTGTCCAGTGGAAAGGCCCACCTGCCCCTCTGCCATGTCATTTCCACCCCTGCCAATCTAGGCTGAGTGGGAGGAGAGGTTTAGAACTGAATGGGAAAACAACATACAACAATTGTGTGTCTCTCCAACTCCACCTCCTCCTCCTTCCCCCTCTCAGTTGGTGTTTCTCAAGGCTCTGTTCTTGGCCCTCTCCTCTTCTCGATCTATACCTCAACCTTAGGCAAACTCATTGCCTCCCATGGCTTCCAATACCACCTCTATGCTGATGACACTCAATTCTATCTCTCTACTCCTTCTCTCTCTCCTTCTGTTCAAACTCGTCTCAGCAACTGTCTCTTTGACATCTGTACCTGGATGTCTCAATGTCAACTCAAACTCAACATGGCTAAAACTGAACTCCTTATCTTCCCCCCTCATCCTTCCTCTCCTTCCTCACTGTCAATAACTATTGATGGAGTCACCATCCTGCCTGTCCCCCAAGCCCGTAGCCTAGGCTTCATCTTTGACTCACCCCTTTCTTTTAAACCCTACATTGACTCTGTTGCTAAATCCTGTCGCTTCTCCCTCCATAACATTGCTAAGATTCGCCCTTTTCTCTCTGTCTCGTCTGCCAAAACTCTTGTTCATGCTCTGGTCATCTCTCGCCTCGATTACTGTAACCTCCTTCTCACTGGCCTTCCCCGGTCTCACCTTTCTCCCCTCATCTCTGTCCAAAACTCTGCTGCCAGGGTCATCTACCTCGCCAGTCGCTTCGACCATGTGCAGCCCCTCCTCTCTTCGCTTCACTGGCTTCCCCTTCCTGAACGAATCCTGCACAAGCTCCTAGTCTTCACCTATAAAGCTCTTCACAACCTTGCTCCCCCCTACCTCTCTGCACTTATCACCCTCCATACTCCAGCCCGTGCACTTCGCTCCTCCTCTGTCCCTTCTCTCACCCTTCCACGCCTTCCCTGCTCCCCTAAGCGCCTTCGTCCCTTCTCACTTGCTGCCCCCCATGCCTGGAACTCCCTCCCTGTCCACATCCGCCTTGCCCCCTCCCTTCATACCTTCAAATCTCTCCTTAAAACTCACCTCTTTCGCTCTGCTCTGTCTGACTCTTTATCCTGCTGAGCCACTATTCCTATACCTACGATCGGTTTACCCTTATCCTTGCAACATGGACCTGCCTGCTGTCATTCTCATCGTAACCAAGCCAAGTACGTGCACTTGAGACCTCGCATCTTCATGAATGTTAGACCCCTTGTCTCTCCCTCTGTTCCCCTTCCTAAGTCTCTCCCCCAGCTCCTGTCTCTCAGATTGTAAGCCCTAGGGGCAGGGACTGTGTCTATTTTATTACTTTGTAAAGTGCCAGGTACACTGCTGGCGCTATATAAATGTTTGTTAATATTAATTCCTCAAATGATTCTTTGTTTTCCAAATGTGAGCGTTTCTGACTAGCTGTGATTGAGTTTGTTTCTAGACAGCTATTTTAGGACTGTTGCTTTCCTTTTGGTTTTAGGGCTGCATGTACCTTCAGGGAAGCACTGTCATCAAAGAGATTGCCACCAACTCAGATGAAGCAGGGAAGTTTATCTTTGAAATCATCCCAGGTGAGCAAAACCGACCTCTTTGCAAAGAAGTTAAGTGGGAGGGTTACCAGGCCTTATAACTAGACAGAAAGATGAGGAAAGTGCCCTAACTGCACATCCTAGGTAGGAAGACTCGCTGGGAGATGAACCCCATTCTCCTGACCAGTGACCAGTGCTAATTAGGGTGGCCAGATATGCACATTTTAGAGGACACTTATGAGAAATACAGGTTGCACGGCTGTATTGACTTCAGTGCAGCCCTGCAACCTGTATTTCTTACAAGTGTCCTCTAAAATGTGCATATCTGGCCACCCTAGTTCTAATAAAAAAGAAATCTCCCATGTAGTTTCAGTTGTGCCTGTGTTTTTTTACTGCCTATCCTAAATAATTCAATATCTGCCCATTGGTTGCCTTTCACTGGTGGATAAAGGTTCCTTGTACAGTCTTTGTAGGATATGATAGTCCTCCTTACACCAGCGTAAAGCAAGCTATTGTGCTTGAAGTCCCTGGAATCACACTGTTGCCAAACCGGTATGATTGGGGGCAAGAATCAGGGCCACAATTCACGTGTTTGGATGTTAAACATCAATCATTAATGCTGTTGAATGGGGTTTTTAAAAAGTGCACAGGGTCAGATTCTCAATGGCTCAATGATTTAGGCCGTTTTTACATGGACGCCTGGCCCCCCCCCTCCCCGACCGCTCAGTGTTCGGGCAGGTGTGCGGGTGTGTGTGGTTCGTGTAAATGGCCGCTGGTAGGTGGGGGGGGGGGATGGGTGTGTGGAAGGTGTGCACCTGTGTAAACATCACGGGCAGCGGGTGTTTGTGCATGTACGCTCCCGCCCCACACCCACCTCCACCCACGGAGTCGTCTGACAGAACAGAGGATGCTCCGTGGGTGGAGATGGGTGTCGGTAGGTGTAGGTGTGTGTGTGTCTGTGTAAGCGGGCACACACCCACCTACACCTGCCACGCTGACACCCCCAACCCCCACCCACCCAGGTCTGTGTAAAAACAGCCTTACAATCAAAACTAGATTTTCAGGAGTTCAGCTCCCATTTAGGCACCAAAAGGAGAGATCAGATTTTCAAAGTGCTGAGCAACAACTGCTCCCAGTGAGTTGACAAGGGCGAACTCATGCGCACCTCTGCTAAACGCCAATGTCTGTGGGGCCCTGGAAGCTGTATAAACAGCCCCGGATTATCCCCGGATCGCTGTTGTGTGTGAATTAGGCACTTCATTTTCTAGCTCTGCTTTAAACTCTGATCTGACGTTTAGATCTGATCTATTTGTCAGATCCGAGTTTAAAGCAGGGCTGGAAATCAGAGTGTCTCACTGACACACAACAGCGATCCGGGTATCATTATACAGCTTGCAGGGCCCCGCGGACATCAGAGTTTAGCAGAATTATGTGTGAGTTCACCCATAATTTCTCTCAAACGGGGAGCTGAGGCCTTGTGAGAATCAGTCTCCTGTGGTGGGTGTTGAGCTCTGTTCTTGTGTGGCTTAGGGGGACATTCAGTCAATGAGAGTTGTACTCCTCAATTGATGATTTTTGTTCATGCACTGAAAACAGAGTTACTATAAGTGCTAAGAGATGACAGGATAACTCCTCATTCAACCACAGTGTTAAGCAGTTTTCTGTTCAGCCCGTTTACTTGTTGGAAAGCTTTAGAAGAAGGGAATAAACAACATGCCCCTCTGCGTCATTGCCTCATTTGACAGTCAGATAGAGATTAATGGGATAATGGTTTTTTTGGACTCACAGCACTTAGCTGTCAATAAGGGTATATTTCAGCCCTTCTTCCCCCAACTCCCTTTGAGTAATTATTTTTACAGGGGCCTCAGGAGATCAGATTCGACCAGGGCAAGATTCCTATGTGCTTATGGCTAATTCCCAGTCGGAGATGGAGGAGTGGGTTAAATCTATCCGAAGAGTGATGGGATCCCGGTCAGGAGGTACTGGGGAACTTGCAAAGGGATTGGGGGTGGCTCTTATGATGATACATTGTGCTTCTGTTGCATCTAATATCCTCAGAATTCAAAATATTTCACTACCAATTCATGGAGTCAAAGTAGTTATTATTATTATTATTATTTATTTATTATAAACATTTGTATAGCACCAGCCATGTACCTGGTGCTTTACAGAACAAAGATAAAGACGCGGTCCCTGCCTACGGCTTACAATCTAAAAAGACAAGGAGAGGGGACAAAGGAAAGACAAGGGAGAAGCAAACAAACATGCAAGCGGCTGCAAAGTCTCAGGTGCGTGTGCTTGGCT
>QEPC01010062.1:1350200-1430531 GCA_003113815.1 Sphenodon punctatus | reverse complement strand
GTTATGGAGGGCGAAGCGGCAGGACTTGGCAACAGAGTCAATGTAAGGCTTAAAGGAAAGATGAGTGTCAAAGATGAAGCCCAAGCTATGGGCTTGGGGAACAGGATGGATGGTGACTCCATCGATGCAGATGGACAGGGAAGCGGGAGAGGAAGAGGAGGAAGGAAAAATAAAGAGTTCAGTCTTGGCCATGTTGAGCTTGAGCTGGCATTGGGACATCCAGGCGGAGATGTCAGTGAGACAGTTGACGAGGCGTGAGTGGACAGAAGGGGAGAGAGAGGGGAGAGAGAGAGAGAGAGCTGAGTGTCATCAGCATAGAGATGATATTGGAAGCCGTGGGAGGCAATGAGTTTGCCAAGGGAAAGGGTGTAGATAGAGAAGAGGCGAGGGCCCAGGACAGAGCCTTGGGGGACCCCAACTGGTAGGGGGAGGGAGGAGGAGCTGGAATTGGGAAGAGACACATTAAAGGAGTGGTCAGAGAGGTAGGAGGCCTTTGATTGGACCAACTTCAATTGATGAGAGTATGCAAGTTTGTAAGCTGCACAGAGCTCTTCCTCAGGCATGTAAAAAAACAGAACTACAGACTGAACAAATGCAAGACAAGTATATATTTTCACCACCCAGAAGTTGTTCCAATAGTCCCCTTCGCCGCTGAAATGGCGGCAACGGGAAATTTGTTGTGCCCCCCCCCCCGCCCTTCGGAGAAGGCACAGAGGAGGGCCGTGGCAGGGAGGCTTGTTAGAAAGCCTCCGCTGAGGGTTGCTGGGAAACACCCTGGCAATGCATGCACACTGTCTGTGCTGCGTGGGGTTTGGAGGGCCGGACCTTTTAGGAAGGGCGGATCCCCTGAAAGCCGCACGGGAGCGGCATTCCAAGGGCGGAGGCCGAAGAGTCAGCCACACCCACCTCCCCTCTAGCACTGTGGTTTTGACCGGTTGCTGTTAGGGAACCGAGGAGGAGTTTTGGTGAGTAGCCTTCTTGGCAAGGGTCGCTTGTTTTGCTTCCTTAACAATGCAGAGTAGGTTAAATAGGTTTTGATTGGCAACAATTTTGTTCAGATTCATTTACATTCGGCTGTCTTATGAATCCGGAAATTAGGATATTTGGTTCAAATCACTCATTCGACTTTTAAATAGAGCAATTTGGTTGGGATTAACGATGATTATTGAAAGGGAATTGCGGAGAATTGGGAGCAAGTTTACTTTGGGTACATGTTGGTAATAATTTGTTGCACTCTGCAGGGGTCCAGTATGCTATGGTAGGATAAATAGGAAGGAAATAGGATTAAGAGTCATCTCCTTAAGAGATGGGGAAGCGATACCCAGTGTAACGCGGGGCACAGCATGCACTGGGGTCATGCCCCTGAGAGGGGTGTCTTAGCAGGGTGAGTAGGGATATGAGCTGTCTTCGTACCCTGCGGGCACTTAACTCCTTACTCATGCCCAGAGTTGGGCCTGCCCCCTTCGGCCAGTGGCCACAGTGCTGTCGAAGGAGGGGACGGTTGTGTTAGTTGTACTGCCACCGGAAGGCACATCCAGGGCAGTACTGAATTTTAATAAGTTACGTTATTTAGTAATTAGCCACTGGCCTTTTGATTTTGCTAATTTGATAATAAAGAGTGCGGCCAGTTTTCAATCCAACCACTGTCTCTTTGGGGTGCGCCGACAAAAAGATCTTGGCTGCAATGCACAGGGCTTCATTGGGACTGCTTTGGAGTAAGTGATTTGTGCATCGTGGCTCTCATCTGAATGGCTTTGTCTCTGTTTCTTACATTTGGGACCAACACTGCAACCACACACACTCTCTAGAGAGTATCATTAATCAAGGCTTGCAACTGCTTTGAGATGTGGGAAAGAGATTCTTCTACCTGAGTATATGGAAGTTTCATTAGTTTTACCTGAAGCAAAACAAAATTGTAATTTTATACTCATTGAATTTAGGTGTCCGTTTATCAGAACAAATATCCAAAATCAATTTTGTTGCTCCTGCACAATTTACCAGGTTTGTCACTTCAACGTTTTCTTTCTTCATTATTTAGTATGTCAGCTATTTGACACTGTGCTAAATCATATGACATGGGTTAACCAATCAGTGATGTACAGATTTCAAAAGGAAATGTTGAACAGATGAACAAATGAGCAGTGAACAAACTAACTTTTGGAGTCCAGACTATGAATTTGATTCTCATCCAACCATATAAATATGGGAATGTAAGAGAGTGCTAGCACCAGCTAGGTGACAGTGCTAGTGGGACTACAGGCGCTAAAGCAGCTGTGTGAGTGGCCGTGGCAGGAGCCAGCCCAGAGTATAAAGGCTGAGCTACAGCTCAATATAAGAGAGAGACTGACAGATGCAGGAGTTGGGAGTAGAGCTCTGTCTCTTGGCTTAGCCAGCTAGAGGGTGATGACTGGCTTGGGCTAAGGACTGTGAAAGCTCAGAGGGTGTTGCTTGAGCTAACTAGTGGTGATTTCAGATGAGACGGGGCGGTATTCGCCCCGTCCCAGAATCACCCAAATGATTCCCCACTGGGATCACTCCGGCACGTCCAACAGACGTGCCGGCTGATCCCGGCGGGGAATCGGAGAGGGGGCGGGGCCACGCGGAGCAACATGCGGCCGCCCGCCCTCTGGGGAGACAGGCAGGTGCCGCGGCCAATGCGGCCGCAGCACCCACCCGAATTGACCACGGCCCAGAATCCCTTCCGGGGATTCCAGGCCGTGGTTTCCATCCAGACGAGACGGGCTCCTTCATCACGGCGGGGAATCACGTTCACCACGCGATCGGCGCCGGCCCCACCGGTTCAGCCCGATCGCGTGGTGAATGTGATTCCCCGCCGCGATTGACCGTGGCAAACATCTGTGGGGGGAACTTCCAGTTCCCCAACAGACATTACGGGACCATTCCACACCACAGGGTATTGACTGTGGTTGAGCGTGATCTCGTAACGTCTGAAAATACCCTGGGTTGCAGGTGAGAAAATGTGAGTACAAGCCAAAGGGTGTTGCCTGGCTCAAGAGACTACGTACGGCTAGAGACTGTATTAAAGAGACTGTGAGTTGAATTCCCCAGAGTGAATAGCTCTTTAGGTCCTGATTTTGACAAGCCTCACCCCAGGCAAGGCCATCTGCCTCTGGGGAATACATTGAATCTGAAATTAGATTTGAAATCCAGCTTCCAGTGTGGTAGTACATAATAGCTGCCTGTTGACTTCAGCAGTTTTTGCTACTGGCCTTATGTGTGAGCCTAGGCACGTCATTGTCTGTTTTTTCTCTGCCCTTTGTTTTGTCTGTTTACTTTATGAGGTCTTTGCAGTGAGGACTGTATCTTTAACCTTGATGGGCACAGTGCCTAGCAAAATGGAGTCTTGATGTAAGGCATCTTTCATACATTCTTTTGCTAGGAGATATTGGTTCAAACCTGCATTTTTCTGTGCATGTGAACACATCAACATGATTCTGGCAAAGATGTAGATAATGGCTCCTTCATAAACTAGAGCAAGCAGCCCTGAGCGTCAGAGTGTTTTTACACAGACAAACTATTCCAGAATTAGGAGAAAACTATCCTGGAATTTTTATCCAGGGATTACAAAGTAGTACCTGTTTACACAGACATTTCTATCCTGGGATGACTCAATTCTGGGGTAGTTCATTTGAACAGCACATTGCTGTTATCACGGGATTACAGTGTCTGGGATGTATATCAGTCCCGAGGTGCTTTTCATACGTACTCAGCGCACTGATTTCTGGGACTGAAAAAAATCTGATTTTCTTCATTTTTCTGATTTCTGAGTTGAAGAAATGGAAACTCATACTCATCCCTTTGTTCTGCGGGTATTTAAACTTGGTGCTCTGCAAAGCATTGTTGAAGGATGACGGAGGTAATATGATTATCCCACAGTCATGTGCTCCTAGATACCATAGAGACAGACATTCATAGAGAGGATGTCAGCACTTGCCATAACACTCTCTGATGCTAATCCTGGGATAGTTGACTATCTCAGAATAGTAGTTTAGATGGACCTAATCCTGGGATAGTTTAACATCCAGATGTTACAAAACCTAAGAAATGAGTTTTTGTAATCACCGGGTTTTTCAGTGATCTGGGATTACAATCACTGAATGCTGTGTTTAGACGGACCTCTCATCCTGGGATTAATGCTCTCATCCCGGGATAAGTGTCAGTGTAAAAATGCCCTCACTGTTCTAATAACCAAGGGTAATGTGTCAGCACATCAGGTAGCTTGCCCTCCCCTTTCTGTCTGACTTACTCAGTGACACTGATTAGTGAGATGTTGAAGAAGCCTAGTGAGGGAAGGGCTTCACCAGGGCCCTTCAGTGCTGCCTTCTGGTCTCTGTGGTATACAGTGTTGCTATTTAATATTAATTTCAAGGGGACTTATTTCTTCTCTGCATCAAGTTGCTTGAGCAGGAGGACAAATTGCTTGGAACTGCAAGAGGACAAACTGTACAAGTGTGACAAAATAGAGACAAAACCAAGAAGTGGCCAAGCCTACAATCCACTGTTCATTGCATGCCTGCCCCATAGTGCATTGTGACAAAATCTGAAATTCCTGGATATTGCCCAGGAATGCAACTGTGGACAAAGATATAGCGAAAATTCTCGGCGTGGAATAATTCCATGATCAAATGTATGTGTGAAACCCTAGCTACAGAAATGTTGGTGATAACACATGTGAACCAGTCCATGCTTTCCTACTTGCTGAACATAATTCAGCAAGTAGGATTATAGGTTTTGCTAGAATTATAGGTTTTGCTAGAATTCTGTGCCCCCAGAAAGCAAGGAAAACATGTAAAGTGTATGAAGTATCATTCAGGATCACAATTCCATCTGCAGATGGTGAAATCCCACTTGGGGTCCCAGCCTACAGTCTGGGACCCTCTGCTTTTAGTAAGGATTTTTTACATGCTACCTTAATAGAAATAACAGCAACACACACACACACACACACACACACACACACACACAAACAAGTACCATAGTACATATGGATGGCAGGGATCATAAACTCTTTATGGAGAGTCCTTTTAGTGATGCGCTACTGTTCCATATGATACATTAACTCAGGGCTTAATGGCTTCATAAACTGCAGGCTTGAGACTTTAGAGTACAACTGAGCGTAGTGTACTGCGTACACTAAGGCATCCCTCTGCTGCATTACATACCTTAGGCTTTGACTCTGTGGGTCCATCTTGAAAGAGGCCTCACGTGACTAGCTGAGCTGCAGACGGAGATAATGCAGCTATTTGTTAATTTGCCTCATGCTAAGTGGATGTGGTGAGTCAAACGAAACCTTTTAAAATGCCATGAACCCCTTTGCCTGCCTGATCCAATCTGATCCGTGCGGAGCATCTCTCAGCCGCCTGACAGACGAAGCGAAAGCCTCCGTGCTCACCAAACAGAATGACATATAGAGCCATAGCAGGTGGAGGCTCTTTCTTATCAATCTCCAGGGTATTAAATGAATGGCAACTGATAATGAGGTACTCAGAAAAAGAAGCCATTTACTTTTAGTATGTACAGTGACAGGTTTATGTGCATTATTTAAAAGCCAAGGGGAGTTTTGTGTGAATGGGGGGGAAAAAACAACCACCTACCAAAAGGCAGGTACTGGCAAGTCCAGTAGTTCCAGAAAGGAGTATTTATGAGCATGATGCTGATTTGGAAAAGATATGCAGGGATTACTTCAGCCTACGGAGCAGGAGCTGAAGACGTTGCAGACGCTGCAGAGAAATATAGTAGGAGGCCGCGGGACCCTGTGCTGTTAATATTCTGGAGCCGGTTGGGTCTGCGACTTCTCTGTTGTCATCATGCCTAATGCCCTGAGAATGAAGAGCTGGGACTTGGGCTGCTGCATTCCAGCTTTAGGAGTGCTATTTTGCTGGGAGTTCAGGAAGAAAAAGCCCATGCTCCGAAGGAAAGGTACTGCCCCTCCTTATAAATTAGCCTTGTGAGTTATATATGTGCATGCAGGTTAGGAAAAGGCTCCCACCCCAAACCTGTCTGGGGTTTTGCTATCCCTGTGTTAGACTTCTCTACTTAAACATTGCATTGTTACCTACTCTTGCAGTTTTATTAAGACTCTGCCGATTCTAAAAGCCTTATAAATCACTCAGGATAAAATTATGAAATTCTCACGGGGTTTTTTTGTGTTTTTTTTTTAAAAAAGACAGGTTCTCATTCTTTCTCTTGTTGGTTGAGGACAGCTGGTAAAATCTGATGGCAGACACCAAAATATAAATAAAAAGACCCCAAATGTATTATTAAAAGGATCATGGTTTTTAAGTCAGTCTCATGATTGGGGCTTTAACTCATGATTTGTTAAGATTTGACGCTGACAATGAAGTTGAGTGTGGCACTAGAAGCCAGGAGTTCCTGAGTACTGATTCTGCTGCTGACTTGGGCTCCAATCCTGCAAGGACCTACACCCATGGGTAACATCTCACACTGTGAATTGTAAAGTCTATGCAGGATTAGGGCCTCATTTGCGTTGCTTTGATAAAGTCACGCAGGGCCATATTTTTTGAAGTGCTGAGTTCTCATTCATTCCACCTGGAGCTGTCGATGCCTGGTATTTTGTTAACAATTTACAGGACATATCTCTTTATTAAACATGGCTCAGAGCTCCATGTTTGTGGTTGCAGTTCTGAGTCCCTTGTCCAACACTAAACTAATCCCCCTATATCATGGCTTTCCTTTTCCACTTCCATTCACCCCACATCTTCTAGCACCTCTGAAAATCTGGTCCTTAGCTCTAGCTCTTACACCCACTGTGTAGTGTGTGTGTATGTAACAGGGCAAATGTAGGGACATGTCCCCAGCTCTTTATGTTTTTACTATTTTTCTTAATATGCTTCATATTCTGTCCTGGTCTCCTCCAGCTTTCTTCCTATGCCTGCAGATCTTCCATATCTCATGCTCCCTACCTGTAAAGCAGCAGGGGTTAATAATAGTGAATGTGGTGATGTTGTGAGGCTGGATTAGCTAATTTGCATGGCCTTTGGAAAATCCCCTTCGCCGCCAAAATGGCGGCGACGGGCTAATTGTCGCGTCCCCCCCCCCCCAGTGGGGAGAGATGCAGAACATGGCCAGTGAAACGGGGCTTGTTAGAAAGCCCCGTTCGCGCCTTGAAAGAGGTTGCCGTGGCAACCGTCCTGAGAGTGAGGGCGCGCATGCGCACCTCGCTGGACCAGGAGGACACGCTCCGTTTAGGAGGGGCGTTCCTCCGTTCGCCGCGTGGTGCAGCATTCCCAAGCGGAGGGGCAGAGAAGCAGCCCACCCACCTCCCTCTAGCACTGTGGTAAACAAACGGTCACCGTTAGGGGACCGAGGAGGAATTTTGACAGTGAGCCTTGTTTAGAGGACTATGTTTTTCGCCTCCTCGACAGTGCAGAGTAGGCAAAAACTAAATAGGTTAATCAGCATAATTTAATTGGTATATTATTAAAAACAGATCCTGGGAGAAGTCATGAACAGGTTTAATTAGAGACTGAATTCGGATTCGAATTATGATAATGTCATGGAATAACTTAATTCTAATTGGTTACCGCAATTTACAAGTTAATGATTTGTCGCACTCGGCAGGGGTCCAATATGCCAACAAGTTTAATAGGTAGGTTATTAAGTAGTTAGAGTCATCTCAGTAAGAGATGGGGAGATGATACACCGTGTAATGCAGGGCACAGCATGCTCCGTGATCACGCTCCCTGAAAGTGGTGTTTTTAACCGGGGCCTGCAGGGACATGCTCTGTCTTCAGACACGGTGGACACCTCACTTCTTACTCAAAACCCACAGTGGGTTGTCCCCCCCCTTCGGCCTTGCCCTGTCGGAGGAGGGGATGAAAAGTTTCGGTTAGGATACTGTCAACGGAAGGCAAGTCCGGGCAGTACCTGAGTTAATAAGTTCAATTAGTATTAGTTAATGGGCATATTGGACCCTGAATTGCAGAATGCAATTACTCCACCTGCCTATGGTTGTGATTTTAATAAATGAGTGCAGCCAGTTTTACACCAACTCAAGTCTCTGTGTCTCATTGGGGTGCGCCGACAATGTATAGTATTACCATTCTTGTGAAAAATTGGATTAATTTTCCTTAGTCTTATTTCCATCCTTTCTTTAGCCAGCTAAATGAATTGGATTTGCTTCTTCTGTATCTCTCAGCAAATATTCAAGAGGAAGCATCCTTTTCACCTATAATATTTTTAAGATGTTTGTCAATAGACTATATGAGTGATAGTCAAGACAAACCTTTAATCTCTATATACCATGGCAAGTCAGTGTTACTGTCTGCTGGACTGTACAGAGATGAGGGATAATACAGAGAACAGAAAAATGCAAAGATGAAGTTGAGCTCTGATCCAAGCCCTTGAACTTTGGGGAATGTCAGAGCTGAGTCAGCATTTTTCATCTCTTGTCTTTCTCTAAGATCAGAAGAATCTCCTTTAGGAATGTCAGCATTTCTACCATAAACACCTGCATGAACTGATCATCAGATAAGGCTCAAGACATGGTACAACACTGCTGTATTTGGTGTACTCCTTGGATTTCATAGTGCCCATTGAAACATCCAGCACCAGCTACCAGTTCCATAGATATAGTTCTGGAGTTGATGCAGTGTGTTACTAGCTTAGTTGGTGCAAAACTAACTCAGCTCCATTGAAGTCAAGAGAGTTCTAGATGATGGTCTGCTTCCTATACATTCATCTGGGAACAGAATATAAGTGTAATTGTCAACATCTGACTTTTATCGTCTGAACCAGGGCCTGTTCCAACCTAGTTATGCCCCTGATCTCCATTCAACATTGAGAATGGTTCCATGCAAAGATGTTCTCATGGTATTAGTCATGAATCTAAGGGCAGCCTCTTAATGCACATTTTTCTCTTATTCATTGTGTGTCTTTCCTTTATCCAGTGGTGTTTGGCCAACGGTTGCCTGAGACTATGGTATATGAACAGAAGTTTGGACGGCATCTGGTCCCCATCCTGGTTGAGAAGTGTGCAGAGTTCATAAGAGAGCATGGCGTGAATGAGGAGGGCATCTTTCGGCTTCCTGGCCAGGACAACTTGGTGAGGCAACTGAGGGATGCATTTGATGCTGGAGAGAGGCCATCTTTTGACAGGTAAATGTTATATTTCCTGATTTTATATATCTTCATCCAGCTATGGCATTGGAGGACTCTTCTGTGCATGCCTTTTATTAACTGAATGTTTGTCAATGGTCCTGGATTGTTTACTGTCCTGAAAATAGCTTTCATACTGTGCAAGAAAGGTTATATCCTGCAGGTAGAAAGTGTGGAGTCAAGAGATTACCAGGGTCAATAGAAATCAAAAGTAAGATGTTTTGAACATTGGTTGGAGGCATACTTAAACAGTACCACTGGGAGACACTGAACAGAGAACCCCAGACAATGCCCAGCAGTGAAAGACATGGGGCTACCAGAAACTATAGTTTCCTGTTTGCTTATAGACTATGCCTTGCACACAACCACAGTGCAAAACTTTCCCTCAGTAACTCTGCACTGCCTAGCCAAGGGAAGCCACATCAAGAAGTGGGGATCTCCATTCTCTTTCGGCCCTTGGCCTATGTGTCAATTGCTGTTGATGGTTTCTTGGGTGATACAGAGACATGTCAATGATGGGTTGGACTGAGACCTGCAAATGTATTCCACATAGACCCCCCAGGTACCCAATAGGTGTTTTAGCTTCCAACCACAACTGACTTTACTCCTTCAAGCACATAAAGCCAGGACAGTGATGGTACCTAGCTGTGATCCCTTTGGTATTTTTAAAAGTAGTTTTAAGTTATTATTATTATTTATCATTTATTACTTTCAGTATTCAAAGTGCTTTATAATCCTTATCTAGCCAACCCTCACAATAACCCTTGCTTTCTGAGCTTTAAATTCACATCCTGACACTTCTGCGGCCAATCTTCCTGCTACAACTTGCACTGGGTCATAGGAAGGTAAAGCGTGTTCAGCAGAACAATGCTTAGCAGTGGAGCATGGAGAGAAATACTACCCGTTCATTTTTTGGTGTCATGTGATGGCTCAGAAAACCACCCAAGAAGCACTATTGAATAAATTCCTCTGTCAGAATATGAGTCAGGATGAAAAGAGAACAATGGCGAAAGAATCACGAATCTGCAGAGAATGATCATCTAAGAAATCTAGGGACCTGGTAGTGTACTGAGATCCTGGCTTATTCAACAGATTAGAACCCTAGGGTTAGAACCTCAAGCCAACAACTCAAAGCAAAGTTCACCATTTAGTGCAGGGGCAAATAACCTCTGGCCTGTGGGCCAAATCCAGTCCCATAGCTGTTTTTTAAAATCTGGCCCCTTTCCAATACCTGGATCTGGCCCATAGATCTAAACCCTACCCTCAAACACTGAAAGAGTGAGCTTGGGGGAAGGGAGCAGCAATGAGGGCATGCACTCGAAGACAGAGGATGATTCCATTGCATAGATCCATGAGCTGAACTCTCCCTTTCTTTTCTCCATCAGCCCTTAAACATCCCATGCCCCACCGCCTATCCAGCTCATGGAGCATGTATGTACTAATTAAGTGGTTCCTGGGTGGGGGAGATTTCCCACCCTTGATTTAGCAGTATCAGATTCAGTTTATTCTACTGAAGTAACTGGAGTCATGCTGCCATAAAGGGAATGTAAGTGAGAGTGGAATCAAACCAGCATGGTTTCTATATCAACTGTTTTGCAAACTTCATGTAAACAGGCAAGGAAAATATTCCTTAATTCAGTCCTGGAGCAACTTTCAACTCTGGCAGGAGCCAGGAATGCTCATCATGAAGCAGGACTCAGCCTTTTGGAGCCTCGGAGCAGGGGTGTGGGAAGTGAATAAGCAGAAGGTGCATGTTTTCAGCACCCCAGTTAAAGTAGATCAGAATGGGGAAGCACAGCTTACACAAGCCCAGGAGTGCAAGGGGAGTTCCCCTCTGATTTAGCAGAGCTGCGCTTCCCTCCTATTTTATGTCCATCCACTGCAGATGATCAGTAACTGGTTTATTCTGGTATCAGAAGGAGCAGCCATGCAACAGCTTCATGCTAAGTCCCACCTAGCTTGGGAGTGAAGCTGAAACAAGTACCTGCAAAAATAGGTCTATCTGTTGAATTTCCGGTACTCGGTCAACTCAAAAATATCGGTACCTGATTTTAACCTGATTCAAGTACCTGATGTCCTGAATGTCGACTTTCGGTTCCGATTTCTTAGTTTTCTGTTCCTAGTTTTTGGTTTTCCAAACCGATTTATCAATCAGTAACTGGAAAATTGAAAACGTGGTACCAGAAATTGCCAGTTTTTTGAGTATCTGGATATCTTATTGGTACTCGGATAGCCCATCAAGTATCCATGGTGATACTAAAAAATGTGGGTATTACCCATGGGTAGCAAATGGACTACCCATCTGAGCTCTGCTTGGGAGGTTGTTTTAATAAATAAATAAATAAATAAATAAAGTCAGCATTTGAGTGGTGGTCTTACTCCCTCCCCCCTTAAAAAATCCAACTCAAAAATAAATGGCCTGATGGATTTTTTTGCCAGTAAACTAGAAGCAAAGTGCAGAGAAGGTAATTTAATGTCTTCCTTTAGTTGACTTTTAAAATCAAGGTTTTGTGCAGGTCTGAATAGAAACCACATGCTGAAGTTCTATGGCCAGTGTTATGCAAGAGGTCAGACTAGTCATGGTTCCTAAAATCTATGTTCTTATCACGTCGCAATTTCAAGGTAGGTCAAGTTGGCGGGTCAGACCAGAGGTTGGTTAAACTGACATAATATAAACTCCATGGTATGCAAAGCTGCAAAGATATGGCATAGCCAAACATGTTTAGTAATTGCTGCTAATTTTAGAAACCATGTACGCTTTGCCAACACTGCACTGAATGGAAATTGCCTGCCAGACAAGTGAATACTAGACAAAATTTGCCTGTTAAGTAATTGCATGCAAACATCTGGGAGTCAAATATAGGCAAGGAAAACAATGCTCTCCTGAGCATGCTGGAATACCAACAAACAATGGTAGAGTGGGGGTATCTAAAATTCAGAGACTGTTGGCACTTTGCATTTGCTATAAAGACAAAAGGCAATTTTATCTCAATAGAGGCAGGAGTTGAAAGAAAAGGACACAGGAACTGATGTACTGGACCAGGCTTGTCCAGTAACTGTCTCTAGTACAACTGCTTCTGAGCAATTCATTAAGAACCCAGAGGTGGCCTTTTATGGGATAAAGAGTCAGCGTAGTCTAGTGGCTCTGGACCTGGGAGATCAGGATTCAAATCCCATCTTAGCCATGAAATCACTGGGTGGTCTTGGGCAAGTCTCTGTGTCTCAGCTTCAGTTCCCTATCTATAAAATGGGAATCATAATGATCACAGGGTTGTTATGAGGGTGAGCTACATAAGAACGATAAAGCTTTTGAACACTGAAAGCACTACAGAAATTGTTATTAATAATAATAACCTGACATAGAGAATTTGGGGTGGGGTGTGTGATAACTCTCATCAGTGAGAGATTTTGGTAAGCAAGCAGGAGGGGTTTATATGATCCCCTCCAGAGATTCCAGAGTCAAAAGCTAGCAGGGTCCATTAGATCATCCGATCTGATACCTTGCATATGAGAGGCTGCCAGTTCCCATCTCATCACCCCCATGTAAAACTCCAAACGCTAGCCTAGATAGAGGCAATATCTAGTCAGAAAACTAAACTGCAGTCCAGTATATAAGCGCAAGTTACACTGAGCTACGCCAAAGGCAGAGTCCTCTGCAGTGATACAAAGCTAATTTGGTGAGAGAGACCCAGATGGCTCAAGCAAGCAAGCCATGCCCCCCCTCCCCCCCCCCAGATGCTACAGCGAGAGGTGAAAGTCACCAGGATCAGCAGCCAAACTTACCTGGGGGGAAATTCCTTCCTGACCTCATCTATGGCAATTTTGAATCCTAAAACTGCAGAGTAGAAATGGACCTCAAGAGTCATCTAGTTCAACCCCGTGGTTGAGGGCAGGATATCCTCTGCCTACAGCAGGGATGGGAAACCTTTTTCCTGCCAGGGGCAACCCTGAAAATGAGTACAAGCTCAGAGGGCTGCATAGAAGTTGGGGTGCTTAAGGACAGGTGCTTAGTAGCTGGGTTGGGATGGGTCCAGATGGAAAAGCTGGATATGCCCCCCCTCCGCTGCTTCCATCATGCCACTGCCTCCATCCCACCATAGCTAGGGTGGCCATACCTCCCCTTTAAAAGAGGACACTTATGAAAAATACATGTTGCAGGGCTGCATTGGTTCCAGTGCCGCCCTNCTGACCTCATCTATGGCAATTTTGAATCCTAAAACTGCAGAGTAGAAATGGACCTCAAGAGTCATCTAGTTCAACCCCGTGGTTGAGGGCAGGATAGCTAGGGTGGCCATACCTCCCCTTTAAAAGAGGACACTTATGAAAAATACATGTTGCAGGGCTGCATTGGTTCCAGTGCCGCCCTGCACCATGCATTTTTCATATGCATCCTCTTTTAAAGGGGAGGTATGGTCACCCTAACCATAGCTGATGTTCCTCATGTTGGTTCTTTATTGTGTAACATTGTCAACTTATATGCAAAGAGAGAAAATATTTTCCCTGGTCCATTGTTTCCTTTCAGGGATTCTGGTTATGACATATGCATCTGATATTATGGCTTCCTTGCTTTAAAAAGTATAGGTAGAGCCATTCTGGGTTTTCTGACCCGCACCAAATCAATGATCTAAACAAGGGTTGGGGAACCTCAGGCCCAGGAGCTGAATGTGGCCCATGGTAAGTTCTTATGCGGCCCCAATTCCTGAATCTGACCCCTAGATCCTAGTTCCTACCCCAAGCGTGGGAAACCTGCGTTCAGGGTAAGGCAGCAGAGATGAGGACACACAGATCCATGGCACAGATCCGTGATCTGGACCCTTCTTTTCTTTAGCGTACCCCTTATATACCCACCCCCCTACAACATCGATGTGGCCCTTGGAGCTTGTAGTCATTTTCAAAGTGGCCCCTGTCAGGGAAACGGTTCCCCACCCCTGATGTAAACAGTCAGCCCAGAACTATGGTTTGGGGCATCTCACTTTAAGAAGGACATTGACAAATTGGAGCAGGTTCGGGGGGGGGCGGTGACAAAGAAGAAAAAGGGTCGGGAAAGCAAGTCTTATAAGGAAAGATTGATGAAACTGAGTATGTTTAGCCTAGCAAAGAGAAGATTAAGGGGAAGATAGCCTTAGCAGTCTTCAAATATCTAAAGGACTGCCACCAAGAAGGTGGCAGGGAATTTTTCTTCATTGCTACAGGGGGCAGGACTAGAAATAATGGGCTCAAGGTACAGGAAGGTAGATTTTGGCTAGATATCAGGAAAACTTTTCTAACAGTAAGAGCTATTCGCCAGTGATAGATCATAGGCTGTCTATCACTGGAGGAGTTTTGGGGGGCGGGGAGGAGTTGGTTATTTTTTAAAAGGCTGGACAGTCATCTGACAGGGATTTCGTAACTATAGTCTTGCATTGAAGCAGTGGGTTAGAGACCTAGATGACCCTCAAGGTCCTTACAACTCTGACATTCTGTGATTCTACAAGTACCAGCACCAACGCCCTTTGCTGCTGCATCTAAAATGTTGTTCTGAACAAGAGAGATGAAACTTTGACAAGTTTGCCTGTTTCACTTCAAACTCAGTGTGTGTGTGTGTGTGTGTGTGTGTGTGTGTGTGTGTGTGTGAGAGAGAGAGAGAGAATGAGAACGCCTGCTTGATCTGACCTTAACCTGCTAGAAAGCTGGCATGCGCAATAGACAGCCAGCAATAGAACCGAGGACCCAAAACATAACCACTGAGCCTGAGCCACACTAGTCGAGTAAAAGGATATTATATGCATGTATGATTAATTACACCTTTCTATATTTGCCTTATTACAAAACAAGAATCCACTGTAGATACCAGCAGCAACACCCCCAGGAATAATATGTTGTAATTATATGAAATAAATCATACCTTTTTAGCTGGTCACAGGATCCAACTTCAAATCCATGACTTTTTTACAGACCTAGGACTGGGTGCTACTTCTAGTTTAGCCATCAGGAACTCTGCATATTACCCAGTGAGATAACATACTCCCAAAGTCCCCTGTCTCCCCACCCCCTCCTGCGCCCCACCCCACCGATCCAGCTCTGCGATACCCATGTCTCCATCCCAGTCCCCCAGATCCCTCTTTTCTCCACCCCACAAGATCCAACCCTGAGATACCCCTTCTCTCCATCCACACACACACACCCCGACCCAGTTCCAGCCTCCAGATCTCTCCATCCCCCTTCTGACCTGGAACTCATGGGGTAGGCAGTTAGCTAATATCAAGCTGAACAGGCAGTATTAAGGCAGAGGAGCAGGTGGTCAGTCTGGCAGCTGGGATTGTGCTTGGGCCAAGTTAGCAACAGGCAGGTTGGCAGGCGGGGCTGGGGGACAGAGAGGGGAGGACTGGGGAGAGTGGACAGACATGGAGTTTGTGCTGCAGGATGAAGACAGAGCAGTGTGGTGAGGTGAAGAGGCAGCAGCTGATAGCACAGGAACTCAGCAATGTGGAGAGGGAAAGAGAGCATGTTCTCTGTAGTGTCTGGGTAAGGAGACACCATGCTCTTCTCCCCCCACAGCTGCAAATCAAGCTACACAGCCTGGCAGCAAAACTGGGGATGGTGGCGGTGGCAGCGGCAGTGCGATAACTGGTAAGGGGGACAGGACAGGTAATGCAGTTGCCTTGAGACTTGTAGGCCCTCGGGGCTTGTCGACTCCAGTGCAATTGCACCTGCTTTCCCTATTATAGCAATGCCCCTGCTTAAGGAGTGCACTGAGCAAGAGATTGGGTTGGATCATGGATCTGCCCCCTATCCCTGAATAGCTCTCATCTCTGCTCCCTTACCCTGAGTTCAGACTTTCAGTGCTTGGAGGTAGGAAATGGATCCAGAGGCCAGATCCAGGCACTGGAAAGAGGCCAAACAAAAACTAGACATGGGTCTCATTTGGCCCCTGGGCCTGAGGTTCCTCAGCCTGGCCTACAGCACTGTAGACAGATGCATCTGTAGCCGGATTATGAAAATATCCAAGGAGGGGCAACTTATTCCATTGCCCAACGGTTTTTACTAATATCTAACTGAAATCTACAGTGCTGCAATTTAAGCCCATTCAGTGAAGAACAAACACTCACCATCTTTTTTTGTGGGACCCCTTTAAAGATGTTAGACCCTGCCCTGCACACATGAACAAGATCCACCATCCAAACATCTGAGACAAAATTCTCTTTCTCGGCTCTGCAACAGACTGCCCCATCCAGCATCCTGTCTCGCTGTGACCTTCCAAAACGCTGGTTTCTGTGTTTTAATCTTTCAGTTTGCAATTCTGGCTATTCCAATGGAATTCAGAGTTGGCACTTATCAGGCCCTATTGATGTATTAGCAACCAACATTTTCTTACCCTCATCTTTTCACTGGGGAGAAGCAAGGTGTACAACAGGCAGAAAAGGTTATAAGATCATATTAAAATAATGTGGGATATTCAGATATTTGTATCAGATTATCAAAACTTTGAAAAATGTCAGCATTTGGATGAAATGATTTTTAAAATGTGACACCATCGATTCTTAAAAATGTCAATAGATTTTTTTTCTCAGGGTTTTTTCCTTTAAAAAAAATAATCTAATTTTCTCACTAAAAATAAAAATCTCAAATGTCAGCTATCTCTAGCCAGTAGCCACAGAGATCAGCACTAGAGCTGGTTGCAGTCTTTCAAATGGAAAATCAATTCAATTCACATTAACTTTTTTAATCAATTGTTTGTTTGTGATAGATACTCTTTCTTATGAAAATGATCATTTTCTGCAAGAAATGTTTACTGAAACCTGCAAACATTTCAAGTTTCTGCTACCATAAGTTCTCCATTTGTAAAAAATAATGGGGGGAAATGCCCCCCTTCTTCACAACAACAGCAACAAAAAATATTAACTGCTAAAGCTTTGAAATTAAAATAGTCTTTGTTTTTGGAATTTCTTTGAGCAAAACTCCAGAGTTTCACCATTTCTAGGTGGCAACTTTTTTCTTGACTAACTTAATCCAATGAAGAACAGAAAAAAAGTTATTCTTCAACACACCAGATTGGATGCCTCATTTCTAAGCTAAACTTGTGTTTTACAGAGATACAGATGTACATACTGTGGCTTCTTTGTTTAAACTCTACCTGAGAGAGCTTCCTGAACCAGTTGTACCTTGGATGCAGTATGAGAACTTCCTCTTGTGTGGTCAGCTTCTGGGTGCGGATGAAACGAAGGTACCATAGACAATCCATTCCCACAACACACTCTTGACAAAACACGTTTTGACTTGAAGTGTGTTTTTTTTTTTTTTTATAAATCAATCATCTTTAATAATTTGTCATCTGGATGTAATAACCTAGATGCCTATACAACAGATGACAGAGATAGTTATGGATGGATCAATGGATAGGTAAATAAAGGAATGGATGACTGGGTGCAACTCAACTGTTGAAGCCCACAGAAAGCACTGCGTGATAATTCACCATGAATTTGTTACATGTGAGCATTTCTACCTTTTCCACACAACATCAAGTACTTACCATATGGGAGAAGTGTGTATATGTAGCAAATACATTCATGGTTAATTGCCACATGGCTTTTCTGGGGCTTTATCACCTGAAATCATCGTGTCTGAAAGTAGTAATAGTCATAGGTTCATCAGGGTGGGAACAGTGTTTTTCTTAGATGTTTGTACAGCTTCTAGTACGATGGGGCTTGGTTCATGACTGGAATTTCTAAGAGGCATTCCAGTGTGACTGATGATAATAACATTTTATTAGTCCTTACACTGAAATTTTCAAACTGTGTTTAGGGTCACCAGGAGCTAGCAAAGCAGTTGGCTGTCCTTCCCCGAGACAATTACAATCTCCTCAGCTACATTTGCAGGTATGTGCTCTATAGAATGCACCAACAGTTCAACATTTCATCGGGAAACTGAAAAGCTGTTCTCTTGGGGTATTCTCTCTTTGTTGTCCATCCACCTCAGTGGCAATTTCCCCCCTCCTAGTAGGAAAGCCACACAATGGCCCCGATCCATCAAAAACCTTTAGCACATGTAACATTTTTTAAAAATAATAACATAATATTTTAAATTTATATTTAACTTTTAAGTCCATAGGATAATTCACATGTTTATGGTTGGTTGGGTTGGGTCATGGCTGAAATGTCCAACAGAAAAAATAAAGCTTGCAAAACTTGTTGCCTTTGAAGTTTTGTTATGGACCTAATGTCTGTAATGAACTCAGCCCAGGCATGCTAAAAATGGAAGTGGGACCAAACCAAGCCCTTAGATCCAAACACACCAAGAGACAGGGGAAGCCTAAAAGGTGCATCTGGATCTGAATATTGCAAAATGCCCTTCCTCGTTATAACTTAGACTTTGGGTGTCTTGAAAGCCACCTAGGTCTGGATTTTGCAGCTAGAGCCACCAAGATTCAAGACCCCATTGAGGAACACTCTTCATGTAAATGTGGCCTAGATAAAAAAAGCCCTGACCTATGTGGTTTCAATTAGTGGCAATAAGAAACCTGTTAAAATGGAGGAGTTCCCACCAAATATTGCTTAGTCCCCAAACTCAGAGAGAATCTCAAACTTAGACAGCATGAAACTGAACTGGAGCTCAGTGGAGCTCATCTACGACCAAAGTTATTTATTTATTTATTTATTATTTTTAACCCACCCTTCCCCAAAGACTCAGGACTATTAACATCATAAAATATTCAGAAATAGATATGTATAAAATATACAGAAATAAAACCTGTAAATATGTCCGCTGTATAAAATTCACATTAAGCTCTTGGGCACAGACCGTGTCTATCTTACTCTTTGTAAAGCGCCAGGTATATCGCTGATGCTATATAAATTCTTAATAATAATAAAACCACTCCCTGAACCATATTCCTGCTTGTTAAAGACTTCGCCAAATAAATATGTTTTAAATTGCCACTGGAAAATGCTTGGGCTTTGGTAAACCTCCATGGAAAGGGAGTAACAAATTTAAAATAAAATAAAATAAAATAAAATAAGAAGGGTCACTAGGGGCCATGGCCTGGGCCCCTTGGTTGGATGGGACCTTACAGGGTGGCCAGTCCTGGTACCCTTGAAAAAGCACATGTTTTGACAGTGTTTTTAAAATAAATCAATAATTTTAATTTGTCATCTAGATGTAATATTTATGGAAGCTATAGGAAAAATAACCTAGATGCCTATACAACAGTTGACAGAGATAGTTATGGATAGGTAAATAAAAGAATGGATGAATGGCTGGGTGAATTAACAGATGACTAGAAATGGACTTCAGGGAAAAGGTTAGTAAAGGACAAAGGTCATCCCTGGTACAGCTTTACTGTTGAAGCCCACAGAAAGCACCGTGTGATAATTCACCATGGATTTAGTGGTTACATGTGAACATTTCTACCTTTTCCACACATCATCAAGAGGCCCCAGAATGGTCTGTTTCTGCGGGGACCTCTCCCCACCAGCAATTCTCAGACCTGCAGGGCCCTGCCTTCCCACCTCCACCCTCCTTGTGTTGTGGGGAGGCTTCCTCACCTTGTGTTGTGGGGAAGCACCGGGCTGCCATTGTTTAAAGGGTTCTGGCTATGGAAGGTGGGACTTGGGACCTCTGCATTTTATTTTTGCCCTTGGCCCTGCAAATTCTAAGGCTGACCTTGGTCACCAAGAACTCCTCTCTATGCACCCTTACAACACAGAGTTGGTGCAGTGATGCAACTTGCAAGATGGTATCCCTGGCTGACCTTAGGGATCATAAAGGAACATGGTGGGGGAGATGGGCTTTTAGATGTAGAGAGTCCAAGCCATTTTGGGCTTTATAGGTCAAAACCAGCACCTTGAATTGTGCCCGAAACACTATTAGAAGCCAGTGCAGTGTCTGGAGAACCAGTGTAACGTGCTTCTGGCAACCTCCCCTCCCCCAATCAGAACGTAGGATGCTGTGTTCTGATTTATTTCTGCATTTGAGCTCAGGAGAGTACAAACCATGAGCAGTGCTTGCCAAACACATAACTATTGAGTTTTACCCAGCATTAGCCCTGTCTGATGTCATTCTACCCTGGCTGCATCAATAAGGAATTCATCCAAACTTTGTTTTCTGTGCGGGATTATTTTTGGACAACTCCTCACCACTTGGGACAGATTTGGCTATGATAGCAGGGCTTAAAAGACTGCACGCCAAAATAATTGGAGGACTGTATTTCTGTTCTCAGGGCTTTAGTGGAAGTGTTTGGTGGATTATGAGGATTTTGCTTCATGTCAACAGATTTATCTCTAGACGGTTCATTTTTCCAACTTGGATTCTGGCAGGTTCCTGCATGAAATCCAACTGAACTCCAGTGTCAACAAGATGAGCGTGGACAACCTGGCAACAGTGATTGGAGTGAATCTTATCAGGCCAAAGATAGAGGACCCTGCCATTATTATGAGAGGTACAACTGGATCTAGTATAAACAGCTCTTGCTTTGCATTTGTAGTTAAATGATTGTAGCATTCAAAGACTTACAATCATTAATGTTCTAAATCAGTCAAAGGTCTGGAGTCTAGATCTCCATATGCTAGTGCCATTACAACCAGACTGTAACTTAATAGTTATCACTGGATAATAATGCCAAGCATTTATATTGCTCTCTCTTCGCAGTGCCTTAGAAAAGCAAGTAGGCAAGATGTTTTGTCTGTGACTGACTGGCCCTCAGGAAAGTGTGTGGAATTTCTTCTTCTCATTAAAATCACAAAAGGAAATTCTTTCTAGTTTGAGATGCAAGATTAAATCTTCCATAATGACCCCTATCAGAACCCATGGGAAAGGCTTCTGGTGCAAGTGGTAATTGCTAGAGAATGCCCCACCCCCCGGTCTGAAAATAGAGCTTCTGTGGCACCAAGGCCTTGTGGTAACTAGTTCTCTACACTGGGGTGAATTTCACCTTAAATCCTAATTCCACTATTATTTATTTATTTGTTTATTTATTTATTTATTATTTTGAACATTTTTACCCCGCCCCTCCTGCCACTGGCAGCCCGGGGTGGCTAACAAAATCATCCATAAAAATAATATATAAAAACAACGATAAAAATGAGGAGACAGAAAACCCCTTATTAACATTGACTGATGTGTGTCTATATATTGTATATGACAGTATAATCCTTGATAGAATCAGATCTTCTTATCTAGTATTCACAAACTCCTGTTTGTTCAGATGGACATTTTAATGCTTTGATAGTCCGTGTGAACACAACCTTGTTGTTAATCAGGGTTTACAGTCTCCTGGATGAATTTGCAATCCCGTGGTGCTTTGCTGAAGTGCTCAGCACCATGTACAGGTGAGTGGGTGAATCTGGACCCTCTTCTGCCTGAGCACCCCCCTTAAGTAGCCCCGTTAATTCCCCTCTGCTCCTCTCTGCAGCAAATTGGGGGAGACCCTGCAAGATACAGCCCCCCCCCCCCCGGTCCCTCCTCAGGCAAGCGTGCTCTGCCCTGCTGCACCTTGGTGGACGGCTCCTCACAGTTTCGCGTTGGGCAGGGGGGAGGGCTTTGCCACTCCCCCCCCCCAGCCCCCCCCCCCCCCGGACAGAAGTTCCTCCCCGAGCAAGCGTGCTCTGCCCACCTGCACCTTGGTGGCCCACTTCTCAGTCCAGCTGAAATCTCGCTGTGCCGGTCGCACTTTGATCTCTTCTAAATTTAATTAAGCAACGGCTCTCCGTCCCAGTAACTATGCCGAGTTCCTAATGAATCCAATCTTGCTTTATTTGGCAGGACAGCTTTCCTACAAAGGGTTTATTTCATTTTGAAGCAGAAATCGCTGGGGGGAAAGAGAGTGACAAAATTAAATGGCCTCGGATTTGGGGAAGCTGAAGGCTTTGCCGGGGCTATAGGCAGAGCACTTTAGGATTAATGCAAGCAGGTGCGTTACTTGTTACCCACGTTACCTATGCTTTACAGCTATGCTCTTGGAATTGAGATTCCATTCATTGCTGTTGAATGGAGGGTTAGAGGTTTGGGGGTGTCTGTGGGGAACCCTGAAAGCTCTCTTTGCTTCCCCCAGCGCGCACTGTATAGCCGAGTTACTGGAGTTTAGGAAGCGTTCCCTATGGGGACAGCCCTCTCGCTGGGTGGATGCTGCTGTGGCTGGGCGCTCATTTAGGAGAAGGAGGTCTGCAAAGATTGGAATGACCCGACTGAATTTCAGCCCCAAACAAAAGCAGGCTGCGCGCCGACTCCGGCACCCCCTCCCTGCTGTTATCGGGTCCCTGCCAGACACTGGCAATCATCCCCCCAACACAGCTCTGGAGCGATGTACATGCGGGCGGGCGGAGGATCTGGACCCTCCTCTTCCTGAGCACCCTCCTCAAGCAGCCCCATTAATTCCCCCCCCTCCCTGTCGGCCCCCTTCATTCCCCCCACCTGCCCGTCAGCTCCATGTACCATAGAGCAAGAAATGCCTAGAGCAGCGGTGACGGTGAGGTCTTTACGCTGCACTCTGTGGCTTTAATCAAGAATTGATTTACCAATCCTTGATAGTCATTCACACGGACACTATCTAGGATTAGTTTGACATCTGGATATCATAAACCCTAGCAATCGAGGGTTTATGAATACCAAATTTTTCCTTAATCCTTGATTATGAGCTCGGATTTGCGGCATTCACACAGACATCTGACATAGGAATTAAGGCTTTAATTACTATTTAAATGTCCGTGTGAAAATGCCCTTAGTGTGACTGAAAGTCAGTCCTGAATTTAAAATTATGGTAGAGATTCCTTCTTGAGCTTCAAAATAGAACGTTCTTGATCCCAATTCTAACTTAAACTGAGGGCATGTTCTGATGAACAGTAAGAAACTGAAGTAAGTACCGTGATTGAGCTACTAAACCAATGTAACTACTCCACTCAGTAACGTTCTCAGTACAGCTCCAAACCGATGTAGTACCTATGTATCTCCCCCTACTGGTCATGCCACAACAGAGCATGTGATGAGATGTACTTTATCCTTTGATGTTTTGTTCATACTACAATTACTTTGATGTAAAAAGAGAAGGGGAGTAGGTACTCCTAATTTTTCCAGAGTATATACTTTGTCTCCTAATCCAGAATAACATCAGGTCAGTATACTTGATGTGTGAATGATTCCAAGCGATTTAAGGCATAACTACATCAGAGTATCTGCCCATCAGCACGTATCCTCAGACTGTAGGTTTGCATTGCTCTGGTGGTGTGAAGGGGCATCCAGGTATGCATATGGTGTCTTTACAATTACTTTAAGGTCATTAAATGATCTAAGCATAAAAGAATTTGGCCCCTGAAGTAAACTTTATCACTTACATTGCATGTTATGTATTATCCCATTGCTAAGTTAGATTCAATCCACTGGATTGCTAGCTTGGTAGTTCAGTGTCTTCTTCCTACTGTCCTTGTTCCTCTGCAGGCACTCATCAGATCCAGAAAGTGATGACAGTGATGATTGGTGACCATGCCAAGCTGTTTCCTGCATCCAAAGATGTGCCTCCTTCACCACCCACACAAAAGGATGATCCCAAAAAGGCCACAGTGCCACGTAGTTCTGTAGGGTGGGATGCTGTGGAAGCTCTACCAGTGTCTAGGGCAGGATCTGTAACCCAAGGCCAAACAGTAAGACTTGGCTTTTTTGAACTGCAACCTCTGTGTGAGACGGATGTCCTTCCTGGCTGTGGCCTCTAACTTCTAGTACAATAGAAATTGGTGGTGTTTAAAATTAATTTCTGTGAAAACGGCACAGTCAAAAATGGGAAAAGACTTGCTACTTTTAAAGAGCAAGCAAACTGTCAAGTAAAATTATACACTGAAAATCTGGTCCTGATCATGGGTGCTGAGTACTTTAAAAATCTGGACTTTAATGTTCATGATTGTCGTTGGAATCCTGAAACTACTTACTCCCAAATATTCTCATTGACACCAGTGGGAGAGCTTTGGGAATTTACAGTCTTATGGTGCAATTCCTTAAATAGGCATGTCTTTATTTTCAGAAAGATGCGCTAGATTTCAGTAGACCCTCTGCAGTGGTAGAAGACAATGGTGAATTGCAGCCTAAAGACGTACTAGGATCTTGGAAAATGCAATCCAGAAAAAGAACTCAGACTCTTCCCAACAGGAAAAGTTTCCTGACCCCTGCGGCTCCATTGGAAAAAACCAGCAGTGACAAAAGCGACATATTCAACAACGACTTTTGGTCGTCTTCCTTGGAGAGTCAGTTCAGCCCTAGATCTTCAACAGATGGACATAAACGAACATTATCACAGGACCTTTTTAAGCTGCTTGACCTTCACCGGGTTTCGACCTATGACAATGTCCCTAGCTCCCAGGAGGGGAGTGGGGAAGAAACTTGCACCAGCCCCCTCAGCTTAACAAGCAGCAGTTCGGAAAAGGATTCTCTGCCAAGCCAAAGCCCCAGTCACATGCAAAAAGGAACCCCAGATCCAAACATTACTGAAGAGGAGGTCTTGGGTCAGGAGAACCAGGAGTCGCTTCATAAGGAGATCCTGGGGTTGAAAAAGGAATTGGAGACTCAGAAGAAGGACTATGAGGCACAGATCAAAAGGTAAATGTTTGAGACCACTGCACTCTAGAGAGCATAAAGACGTTGGCCAACCATGTTACACTATTAGTCCTACCAACAAGCTATATAACTGTTTGTAAGCCTCACATATCGGCAATAGGAGTGTGATAGGGTTGCTCAGCTGTGTAGCTGTAATGCCAGGAGTTCCAAGTTGTACACTTCCGTAAATCATTGGGTATTATTATTATTATTATAAACATTCATGTAGCACCAGCCATGTGCCTGGCGCTGTACAGAACATAAAAATAGACGCGGTCCCTGCCTGTAGTTTACAATCTAAAAGACAAGGAGGGGGAGACAGGGAGAAGGGACAGTGGGAGAGACAGGGGAGAAGACAAACAAACATTCAGGCGGATGCGAAGTCTCAGGTGCGTGTGCTTGGCTTGGTTACAATCAGGATGGTTGCAGCAGTCTGCAGAGGAGGGCAGACAGTAAGTGTATGGGGAAATACTAGCAGGCATTGGGAAAGGCGGCGAGGAAAAGGTGGGTCTTGAGGAGGGATTTGAAGGAGCGGAGGGAGGGGGAAGGCGGATGTGGGTAGGGAGGGAGTTCCAGGCATGGGGGGCAGCGAGGGAGAAGGGTCAAAGGCGGTTAGGTGAGCAGGAGAAACGAGGGAGAGTGAGGGAGGGAACAGAGGAAGAGTGGAGAGAGCGTGCAGGAGTGCGTAGGGAGATTAGGTCCAAGAGGTAAGGGGGAGCTTGGTAAAACCAGATGTGACAGTGGGCCGTTTTGGCTCTCTCTGTCATGCTTAGGTTTTGACCTGGCCTGCACATTTGTGCAGGTGCCGCCAGATGTTGGCCTGGGCTGTGTCAGTGGCTAGCCCGGGCTCTCATCCCGGAGACCTCTGGAGTCTCAGCCGAGGGTATGGTCTGCCTGATTGGGGCAAAGTGGGCAAGAACATGTTTGCACATCTGTTCCTGCTGGCCCAGATCAGCCAGGCAGCTGCACATTCATGCAGCACCTCCCTGCCCTCCCCGACGACCCAGCCATTGGCACATTTATTGTGCTACCCAACCCAGACCATGTTGTCATCCCGATCCAACCTGGATTGTGGTGGTGGTGCACCGTCATCATGTGTGTGTTTACCCATTATCTCAAGCCCTTATAAGAACCCATTTTTGACATGTGTAAAAGCGGCCTTAGCTGCTTTTTCTAAAAGTCTGCACTGGTTCCCTGTAGCTTTCTGGGCACAATTCAAAGTGCTGGTTTCGACCCTTAAAGCCCTTAAATGGTCTGGGGCCCACATATCTGAAAGACTGCCTTCCAGTTCTTCCATGCCCCATTGCAGCCCCTGTGATCTGCTGGGAGCGCCTCCCTGTAGGTACCGTCTGTTAGCCTTGTTTGTACAACAAGGGCTCACAGGGAGGCATTCTTGGTTGATGCCCCAATGCTTTGGAATTCCCTTCCACTGGAGATTCATTTGAGCCCGAGCCTGGGCATTTTCTGGAGGTGGTGTAAGACCTTTTTATTTAAAAAGGCATTTGGTGGGTGGGGATAGGGAATTGGGATATTTTGGGGGTGTTAGGAGGGGTGATGGGGGTTGTGGTAGAGTTTGGGGGGAGTGAGTTTGTATTTTAATATTTTTATGATCTGCACACCACCGTGAGCCTTTGGGAAGGGCTGCATATAAATTTGAAAAAATGAATAAAAATAAAAAACAATAAAGCAGCTTCACTTTCTCAGCTCAGGCAGGGTGCAATCTTCCCTTTGTTCATGTCAATGGGCGTTGAGTGTTCATTTTTTTATTTTTTTTTAAAGGAAGTTAACAGAGGAGACACAATGGTACAGGGCAGGAAGACCAAGGACAACCATAGAACCTAGAACATAACAGAGTAGAACCCAGGAGTCATAATAGCCACAAAGCTTAGCTACCCTGACACACTGCTACTACTCGTATTGTGGTCTTACAAACCGATACCTAGCTTGCTGAGCTCTTGCAGAATGCTTCTCCTCGTGGCTGAATTAAAGACAGCAGCTAACCCAACACTCCAAAAGCTTGGGTGAAAATATGGTTGTCATTAGACACAACGGCGATTGGGTGCTTAAGATGTTTGCTGCGTGTTTTGTCTAAGGTCCATCACTATTTTTGGCCAGTTTGTTTGCTTGTTTATTCAGTTTCTACCCCGCCCTTCCCAAATGGCTCAGGGTGGCTCACAAAACAAATAAAACATTATAAAACAATATCAAACCCCAACCCCCCCAAAAAACCTTCTATCCAGCCTCCACCCACAACCTCCTAACCCATACCCACTCATGCCCCTACCCAAAACCACTCCAATCCCCTATCCCTGCGTGCCAAATGCTTTTTCAAATAAGAATGTCTCACACCACCTCCGGAAGATGCCCAGGCTTGAGCTCAAGCAAACCTGTAGAAGGGAGTTCGATAGCATTGGGGCAGCAACCCAGAATGGCTCTCTGCAAGCCCTTGTCGTACGAACAAGGCTAACGAACGGTATCCACAGGAATGCACTCCCGGCCAATTGCAGGGGCTGCAATGGGGCATGGAAGGACAGGTGGTCTTTCTGATATGTGGGACCCAGACCTTTTAGAGTTTTAAAGGTCAAAACCAGCACCTTGAATTGTAGCCGGAAAGCTACAGGGAACCTGTAGAGTGCAGACTTAAGAGCACCAGTGTAATGTGCTCCCGGTGCTCTGTCCCCAAAAGGAGGCGAGTCACCACATTCTGCACCAGCTTCAGCTTCCGAACAGTCATCAAGGGAAGTCCCACATAGAGCGCATTTCAGTAATCTAGCCTTGAGGTGATGAAAACATGGATGATGGTGGTTCCTCCCACCCCCCGTTAGCCTCCCATTAACTCCTCGTTGGTTGCACTGAAGTATTGGGTGTGGGACTTGAGCGTTTCCCGTCTCCATGGCTAATGTGTCTAAAGAAATTGGCTGGTGTGTTCACAGCCATTTCCAATTTGTCTGCTCCCAATTCTCCACTCTGTCCCTCTCCCAAACAGCTTGTTCCTTGCTGCACACAGTCCATGCGCTTTCCCAGGGCACCTTTGGCGGGTGGGGGAGGTGAGCAGTGAAGAATCAGCTATTTAGCTGCAGCATGGAGTGGATGATCAGGCAGACCCAACTGCTCTCCTGCCTGGACTACAACTCCCATAATTCCATTAGAGTGTTTCTGCCAGGAGAGCTTCCAGCATGAGCGGCAGGCAGGACCCTGATTAGCCCCTGGATGTGGAAAACCGTGAACCGGGCTAAGTGGGGGCAAATGTGGGTCAGAGAGTGGTGCCAACACACATTCCGTCACACCTTTCTCTTGTGTCTAAAGGTGCCCGATGACTGATAGGTTGAGGGTTCAAAACTGGACCTTGTGGTAGGCTGAAGGTGTGATTTTTATTTTATTTATTTATTTATTTTATTTGCATATGTAAGTTTTTCTTTTTAAAACAGTAACACTTGTGATAGTATAGAGCAGGGGTGGACAACAAGGTTCCCAACCCAAGAGCCAGACATGGAGATCTTCCTTTAGCCAAGAGCCGACACGCAGACTCTCTCACAGTCATATACAGAATCGGTCACACAGTTGTATATACACATGCGCACGCACACACGCACACGCGCACACACACACACGCGCACACGCACGCACACACGCACACGCACGCGCACACACACACACGCGCACACGCACGCACACACACGCGCACGCGCAGCATGTGGCTGGGTCCTGGCCATGGCAGCAGTCTCCATCCTGCCCGAGCTCTGTGTAGCTAGAACCCAGCTGGGGCTTCGCCACTGCCAAAGCGAAGCCCCAGCTGGGTTCGCTTTCCCCCTTCCTCGGCTCCACCTGGCCAGGGCAGCACAGGCCCCAATGACCGCCCCCCTGTCTATGTGCCTGGCCAGAGTTGTTGCACCTTTGCTGTCCTGGGCTCGGCAGAGTAAAGGGGGAGTGGCTGCCAGGGTGAGACGGGAGAAGGGAAGTGGTGGCCTGATACCCTGCTGGTGCCACTGCTTTTGCTATGCCCCGAGACTGGCCCTGCTGCTGCTGAGGCTGCCATTCCTGCTGCTCCTGCCTGCCTGCCGCTTACCCCAGCCCTGTGCTGCTTCTGGGTTGGGGCCAGAGTTACGCAGCTTTCCTTGCTCCCCCTCTCCTAGCTTTCTGGCCTGGGCAGGGGGAGTGCATCATTTCCCTGGCTGAGGCTGGTACAGCTCCTCTGTACCCAGCTGGGCTGTGTTGAGTGGAAGGCAGGGCAAGAGCTGCAGGTGAAGGGCTTGAGAGCTGCTTGCGGTTCATGAGCCACCGTTTGCCTGCTCCTGGCATAGGGCTTTTTTCTTGTTTGGCAGACTCTTTGGTATCTACATAGACGTATAATGATCCCTTACTTAAAGCAGACCAAACCTATGATCTTCCAGTTTTCTTTTCAAAGCTCTGCTGCCAGATTCGGATTCTAGCTGCTTACATGTGAGTTCACCTACAGATAAGAATTTTGCATAAAGAGCTGCTTGCTAGAGGTTTCAAAGGGCACTGCCAGTGTGGCTCAGCAGCTCTGCTTCAGGCCAATGACCCTAAGGATCCTGGGTTCAGTTTTCTCCCTCTGTGTGCCCATGCCCTCTTTTTGTGAGCCAGCATTTCTACACAGACAGTTTCCATCATTTTAAAAGCAGAACTGATATTTGACAGAACAGAGATAGACAGAAGCTTGTGTCTGTTCTGTTAGAGAGAGAACAAATTGGGTAAAATAATCAGATACGATATTTACCTCTGATATTCATTTCCTAGAGTTGGAAGGGACTTCAGAGGTCATCTAGTCTAACCCCCCCTGCTCAGTGCAGGAAATCCGCAGCTACAGCATCCCTGACAGATGGCTGTCTAGCCACTGTTTGAAAACCTGCAGCAAAGGAGAGTCCATCACCTCCCTAGGCAATTTGTTCCGCTGTTGAATAGGGATGTGCGAACCCCCGGGGGTTTGGGGTTCGGCCAATTTGGGGTTCAGCCGAACCCGAAACCATTCAGTTCGGCCCATTTGGGCCGAACCTGTTGGGGGGGGGCGGTTTTCCCTCCTCCCTCCAGGCTGCATGGGTGGAAGGGGCGCCGGGGAGCACCTCCCCCCCCCACCCTGCCGAGCCTGGGAATTTATTTATTTTTTAACCCCCCCTGCCCCAGGGATTGCCCTACCTGGTAGTACTGGGGCTCTGGACCTGGGTTCGGTGGCAGCAGCAGCAGTGGCAATGGGTCTGGCGGCGGTGGCGCTCCGGAGCGCTTCAGGCCGCTACTAGGCCTTCTAGGTCAAACCAGTAGCCCTAGTAGCGACCTGAAGTGCTCTGGAGCGCTGCCGCCAGTGGACCCGCTGCTGCTGCCAGACCCAGGGCCCCAGCACCACCAGGTAGGTCAGGGTCCGGGTTTGGCAGCGGCGGCGGGTCCAGCGGCGGGTCCGGCGGTGGCGGCACTCCGGAGCGCTCCAGGCGTCTACTAGGCCTTCTGGTTTGACCCGGAAGACCTAGTAGCAGCCTGAAGCGCTCCGGAGCGCCGCCAGACCCGCCGCTGGACCTGCCGCCGCTGCTGCCGCCACCAGACCCAGAGCCGGAGCCACAGCACCACCAGGTAGGGTGATCCCTGGGGTGGGGGGGTTAAAAAAAAAATTATTCCCAGGCTGGGCAGGGTGTGGGGGGGAGGTGCTCCCCGGCACCTCTTCCACCCACGCAGCCTGGAGGGGGGAGGGAAAACTGGGTTCCTCCCTGCCCCCCACCCCATCCTGAATGTGTTTGGAACCCGAACTTTGTTCGGTCAGTTCGGGCGGGGGTCGATTCGGATTCAGGGTGTTCGCAAACGGACTGAACACCCCGAGTTTGGGCCAAACCCTGAACTTCTGAACCGTGTTCGCACATCCCTACTGTTGAATAACTCTTATCATTAGGAAGTTCTTCTTGATATTTAACCAAAACCTGCTTTCTTGTAATTTGAGCCCATTATTTCTAGTCTTGCCCGCACAGGCAACAGAAAACAAATCTTTGCCATCTTCTGTGTGACAGGCCTTCGGGTATTTGAAGACGACTATCATGTTTCTTCTTAGGGTGTTTTCAGACCAAATGCTACCCTGCGTGGCCACCCATGAGCCACAGATCTCACTGCCTGTTTCAGTGCCACGAGCCACGGAGCACCCACTCTCAGCCACTCACGGAGCCATGCCAGGAAATCTGGAGTGCACCGTATGAGGCAGGCCAAATGTGTGGTTGCTGTCTCCATGGCTATGGTAGCTACACGGGGAGCTGCCCATTTTAATCACTCTCCACACACTCCACCCCCCCTGAGTTACAAGTGTTCAGGCCAGCTGTTTTGGTGTTGGTCTATTTAAAACCAGATGGCAGCAGCACTGGCAGGGGTAGATGACATTGCAACAGTCCTTCCCCAAGTCCTGTATTTGTTTAGTGATATGGGAGGTTTCAGTTGCTGAGAGCCAAATGCTGACATTCCTGTCCTGTTTCTGTTACAGTCTTGAGAAGGAAAACTATGAAGTCTGGGCTAAAGTGGTGAGGCTAAATGAAGAGATCGAGAGAGAGAAGAAGAAGTTTGCAGCACTGGAGCTGGAGCTTCAGAATGTGGAGCATTCCCGGGAAGATGTAGAGAAGAGAAACAAGGTGCTAGAGCAGGAGTTCCAGGACTTTGTAAAATCCATGGGTCAGTCTAATGCCAAAAGCAAATAGGAGAATAATCCTCCTTCAGAGAATATAGGAACTGCCACACTGGGTCCTACTATAGTTGCCTATCTAGACCAGTATCCTGCTTCTGACAATGGCCTGCACTAGATGTTCCCAAGGAAGGTCTGCAGCACTACTTGCAGCAGACAATTATGAGACAACCTTGCCACAAGGAAAATTTCCTTTCTGACCCCCATTACTTTGAGGTTGGTTCGTGCCCTGAAGCATAAGAGTTTATATCCCTTCCCAAACCTCTTGGGTTTTTAAAGCCTACAGTGGGTGCTGGTTTTATCTGCGTAATATTCAATTCTCTGAATACGGCTAAACTCTTTTGTCTCAATGGCATCTTGTGTCAATGAGTTCCACAGGCTAGTTGTGCATGGAGAGCCCTTCTTTTGGTCATCTGGAAGGGATTGCCCTGCTGTGTACCAGTTTCCCAAGTAGGAGGGAGCTAGCCCTTGTCCTAGGAGAAAAGAATGCTTTTTACACATGTTTTTCAGAGAAGAGGGAAGAACAGCATTTTCAGAAAGGAACTAGCAAGGTGGAAGAGCCTGCAGCCTTGATGTTATACTGCATATCGTCCTGAGTTCAGCCAGACACTGTACTGCCTCATGGCATTACTTTCTATTACTCTGCCTGCTGCTACCAGGATGAGTGAAATGACAGGTTTCAAAATAAAGAGCTCACTTTATTATTTCTGTCAAAGAAAGGAAAAAGGCTGCTTGAGGCACCAAGTCGATCATTTTCTTACATTCAGTTTGCTGCTGTTTTATACCTCCATTACTATGGCATCATCTGAACACCTTGTAATCTCTTTATCTTCACATTCCCCATGTCAGTTAGCAAAGTATTATCACCCTCTTTTTACAGATGGGGAAATTAGAGACAGTGCCCAAAGTGACACAGGAAGGGTGTGACAAAGCAGAGATGAAACCCCACATTTCTTGAGTCGTTGGCCTATATCCTCCACTGTACCATTTGTCCTTCTTTTCCCCAAGAGCGGTGTGCCAAAGCCTTCATACGTCCGAGAGCCCCAAGACACACATGCACAACCGTGCACATGAACCTCTCCTGCTTCATAATTGGCTGGTGGAGCCAGGCTTTGTAGCTACTGGGATTCTGAGGAGCAGCTGTGATTCAGCTGCTGACACCCAGGTACAATAAAGTAAGGCAAAGGAGCACTAAAGCAGCACAGGGACCCAGGACCAGCCCTGACTGAGAGAGACACTTGAACTGCCCAAGCCACAGTTTGGCTGCCCCAGCACAGAAACTGCAGTCTACAGGCCCTTGCAATGTGCAGTACAATTACCGTTGTAATTCTAGAGACTTCATTGAATCTCCTGGCTTAGATCAAAGCATAGTTTGGTCCAGAGAAGGGGGTTGGGAACCTCAGGCCCTGGGGCCAAATGCAGCCTGTAGCAAGTTTTTAATGTGACCCCTCTCCAGTTCCTGGATCTGGTCCTTGGATCCAGTTCCTGCCTCCAACCACTAGAAAACTGAGCTCAGGGTGAGGAGTAGAGATGAGGCCATACACACTTCCTCAAGGATAGGAAACAGGTCATGGCAGAGATCCATGATCTGGAGCTTCTTTTTCTTGAGTACAGCCCTAAAGCACCCCGCCCCAACTTCTATGCAGCCCTCCATAGCATATGTCTCTCCCCCCCCATATTTAGTATAGAACCCCTGTCCAGCCTCCACTCCTGTGCCCCCCTCTCCTAGAGGCTGCTTCTGTAGCCCTTGCTCATGGAGAGATCCCTCTGACTCAAGCACAGTGGCTAAATGACTAGGCTGGAAACCCTGATGGCTTTATTTGAATTTATTGCTCTGTGCTGCTGCTTCAATTGACCACTAGATGTCAGCTGTCAAGCTGCTCAGCAGCAGGCGATCACAGCAATATAGTGCTTCTGGTAGGGGAATCAGAGCAACCCTTCTGCAAGGAAACTGCATTTCTACTGAGGACTAAAGCTGCGATCCACAAACCATTTACTCCAGAGTAGCCCCATTGAAGCCCAGCAAGTAGTTTGTGGATCACAGCCTAAGCATACTTTTAGATATTCAAGCAAAATGTGCAGAAGGGTTCTCACAAAGTGTTTTTTGTGTCATTGTGCCACTTGAGCAGTTGTTGCATGTGGTACCCCAGTGATACAGCAATGGAAAAGCTCCTTGGACTGTTTCGGGATAGCTTTCCAGCTGCTGTGACTGGTCTACCACATGCTGCAGGTGTCCATCGAACAGGTGGAAACCATCCACTCAAAAAGCACTTTCCATGTTAAGGGGGGGAACTTTCTAGTCCCTGAAAGCACCCTTCTATGCATGAATGCAAGGTCAGTGTGTATGTGTGACTGTGGAACTTTACCCCACTATGTGAGTCCTGACAGGATTGGCCCCAAGTGTAGTCCAACACACTGGTTTCTCACCTAAAGTGCTTTTAGTTACAGAGAGAACAACCACTACAGTTTCCCATACTCACAGATCCCTTCAGTTTATCAGCAGCCCCTTCAGGCATGACTCTCCCCTCTCAGCCAGGCCATTCCCTTCCTGGGCTCTTGGCACTCAGACCCCTCTGGCATGGTCCTCCTGGCCAGTCAGGTCCAGGAGAACCCTGTGTAAATAAGGAACTCGGGCAAGTGTCCAGCTTCCTGGCTTCCTCTGGCTTTAGGGTAAACCAGAAGCAAACCTCTCCTTGGTGTTCCTGACTCTACCAAGCTCTGGCTCAGTCAGTTATGGCTGCTTCATCCCCACTGGCCAGCAGCTTTCTCCAATGCTCCCACCTGGAGCATTTAGCCATTGGCTCATTTCATCAGCCACCTCAGCTAATCCATTACTTAATTATTGGGCTCCAGGTGACTGCCTTGCCCCTTTGTCCAGACCCAACAGGGTTACTCTGGGCCACAGCTCATCTTCAGAGTCATTGACAGTGCCAGAGCATGTGTGTGCGCACACATATGGGTCCTAGGGATGGGCGAACAACGCTGTTCGGACGTTAGGTCATTCGGTTCGAAACCAAAGTTCGGGTTCGGCTGTTCGGTTCGGTGGAGTTCGGTTCGGCCGAACTCAGCTGAACATCAGAAGATAGCGCTATCGATACCGAAACCAATTTTTTTTGGTATCGGTATTTTTGGTCCTGAAACCACCCCTGGTGCCAGGAAGTCTGCTCCTCAGCTGCCTCCCCCTTCCAGTCACGTTTTTCCCGCCCCCAAACTCATCTAACTTTTCCGAAGTTCGAGCGTTCGGTTCGGAAGTTCGGTTTGGTCATCCGAACAGGCCGAGTTCGGGTCGAACTCCAAACTTCCGAACCGCGTTCGCACATCCCTAATGGGTCCTATACTGCACTTGCAGGGGTATATGACATTGAAACAATCCTTCCTCAAGTTCCATATTTTTTTTAGTGATATGGGAGACTTCAGTTGCCAGGAGCCAAATGCTAACATTCCTGTCCTGTCTCTTATTACAGTCTTGAGAAGGAGGAAAACTATGAAGTCTGGGCCTATCTCATTGTTTGAGATCCCCAAAGCAATATGTGGGTGGGTGGAAAGGGAAGGAAGAATGGACAAAACTGTACAGCAGAGGATATAGGCCTGCTACTAGCATCTCATGACAGTGATTTGGCCAAGACCAGTATGGCCGGAACTTGAACTCAGGACTCTTTGCCTCTCTACACCCCTTTCCCTGGGCTAGTGTTCTATTCATTGGACCACACCAGCTCCCCTTAAATTAACAGAAATAAAAAGAAGAAAAAGTCATGGCCTGATTTTAGGCTAACATACTGCAGGCCATATCCTCAGCTGTTGTACATGGCAGAGTTCTGTCACAGCCAAATGGAGTCCGCTATACTATACGGGGAATATTGCTTTTGACAGAGCTGTATATCCGTATATACAGCTATCCTCCAGCTGAAACTGACTTTGCACTTCAATAGCATCCTTCCATTTAAGGATCACAAAGCATTGTACAGACATTAGTGTGTATAAGGTCAGTGTCTGGGTTCAAAAAAATCAGCTTAAAGCAAGTTCATCTTGTGCTTTAGAAGGATTATGGCAAAAAGGGAATGGAGAGACAAACAAATAAGTAGGGACTTGTGTTTTCCTCATTCCCTGCAAATAAAGACTCTGTGAAAGGGAGCAAAGAAAGAGAACGAAGTGGGCACAATTTTGATAAAAAAATAATGTTCTGTAACCTTTTTAGGCCACCAGTTGTACTAGCGTTTGGACGGACTTCTAAAACTAATAGTAAACCCAGTGACTTTTAGCTCAAAATCATGCTGAAGTCTTTACATTTCAACATGGGTTCTAACTGAAGGGAGCAGAAAGGTTTTGTGAACTAGAATCACTTTTGTGTGATCTCTTTCTGCCCCTTGCCCCCAAACAGTCCATGCGCGACATTCACAAAGGTTTTTTTTAGACGGACGTGGGAGCTGCTCCAGGGGTGCGCCCTCACATCCGCCTGCTTCCGGCCCCACCTGGGTCTGCTTTAGTGGGTTCCCCTGTCTGCAGTTCGTCCCCCCTCCCCACCATAGAGTTGTGGGCAATCAACCGACTCTCTAGACTGGTGCCCGCAACTCTATAGTATTGCTGGGGCAATGGCTGCTTGGGAGTGGAACTGGGCAGACAGACAGCAACTCAACTTCGGGCCAGTTTCCCAGGTTTGGCCAGCCTGCTTTGCTGGCAGAACTCCAGGATGTTCCAGAGTGCCGCAAGCAAGGCTGCCCCAGAGCAGGCACCGCTCGCTCTGCTTCAACATTTGGTGAGCCACCTTCAGATGGACCAGCCAGCATGGGGCTGGTGTGACCACCGCTGGAGCTGCCATCTGTCTGCTAATGCTTACACTCAAAGTCTCTGTCTCCATTAAGCTCCTCTGTTGCTTAGCAAATCTGCAGAGACGCTTCCCTCCAGAAAACTTCCATGATGTCATCTCATCTGATTGACTTATAGCCAGAATTTCTTGCCCTTGTTGACCAATGGAAATTGTTCTGATAATACGATAGTTATAGTCTGCCTTTCACCAGTCTAGTGTGTTGTTATTTAGTAACCTGCTGCGGAAGTGACCAGAAAGCCAGACTCTTCCTTCTCATGAAGTTTTGGTTAATCACAGTTGAGTTAAGCTTAATAATAATAAAGCAGTTATTTTTTCTAAGACCAGCGCCAGTGTCTTGAATGATTTTACTGCAAATGTAAGTCACCTGCCCTCTGATGGAGAAGAGCTAGCTGTGAAGCCATGCACGACATAGCTCATGAATGAATTCCACTCAGTCCCCCTAAGAGAGGAGTGAACTGGGAGCTGTATTTTAGACCTCTCAGCACCATGTTGCATCATTCCAGAACTCCATTTGGTCAATATCTTGTCTCCAAAAGTGTCCTATGCCAAATGTTTTTGAGGCAGGTCTGAGAAAACTTGCAACATGTACATATGGCACAAGTTACTTTGAATAACTACTCATAGAGAGAAGTTCTAGCTCCTATTAGAGCAGTGGTTGCCAATGTGACAGAAACAAAGGCATGCAAAGTGTATGAAATATTGGTCAAAACCATGACTGTATTTTGGGTCCAACCCACAGTTTGGAAATCCCTGAGTTATAAACAGCACTGCAGGTGTGGAAGTAGGGAGGGGAACAGGAAACGTGTACTACTAGAGGCCTGGGGCATAACCATGAGGAAGCGGTCAGAGTCCGTTCCCCCACCACCACCTTCCAACTACCCTGATTATGCTCCTGTTCTTATGTTCTTACGTCCCTGTTCTTAGGATTCAGATGTGACTCATAAACCTCACTTGCTAGACCTACCAAGAGATCTGGTAGAAATTTTAGTTGTCAAAGTTCTACAGTACTGCCGCCTCAGAGCCTTTCCTAGTGCTGCACAATTCAAGTGTTCACAGCAGGGCGGTCCAAGGCAGATGCCTTCCAAGGAAAATTGGTAGGGATGGGCGAACGCGGTTCGGAAGTTCAGAGTTCGGCCCGAACTCAGCCTGTTCGGATGACCGAACCCAAACCCAAACATACCAAACAGAACCGAACACCGAACAGCAAAATGACTGAACAGTTTGGTCAGTTCAGATTGCGTTCGGGTGAGTTTGGGTGGCAAAAAAAGGTTCACTGTAAGGTGATAGGGAGGGGTAGTACTAGTCACTGAGGAGCAGACTTCCAGGCACCAGGGGTGGAGAGGCTTGCAAGAAATGAAACTATCTGCCTCCCCCCTTCCCAACACCTTCTGAGCTAGTCACTGTTCCTGAACAACAGGTGTTGAGTAGGATTATTAGATTGCTTTAAGTTTCATTTCAGTTTTGTACTGAAATGTAACTTAAACCTTAAACCTTGTGTTTGTGATTTCCCCCCCCATCCCATATAGAGATATATATAGAGATATAGCTATAGAGAGATAGGTTAGGGATAGTAGTTGTAGGAGCTAGCTTAGTGATAGAGATAGAGTTAGTGATTTAGTTTTAGTGTTTGTAGGAGTAGGTCTGTGTACTTATTAGATAATCCATTTAGTTCATAGCATTTAGAATAGTTAATAGCAGTTAGATTTAGTGTAGATAGATAGATATATTTATTAGATAATTTTTTTTTTAAAAAACCCATATAAAAACAAAAAAAACATAAAAAACAAAAGAAAACCATATAAAACCCAATAAAAAACCAATAAACCATATAAAAAACAAAAAAACCACCCATAACATTTCCAGAACGGCCGAACAGAACGGCCAAACAGAACGGCAGAACGGACGAACCAAACGGACGAACCAAATGCAGCCGAACCGAACGGCCGAACCCAAACCGCGATCTGTTCGCCCATCCCTAAAAATTGGACATTGATTTTGAGTCTTTTAGTTCTAAATAGGCAAGAATCCTTTCAGCAGGTGTTTGACTGTCCCCCTCATCAGCAATCTCAGTAGAGAGACCAAGAACCAAGTGTTCATAGATCCCTAGACTGCAATCCTCAAGCCACTTACTCAGGAGTAGTCCTATCAACTGTAATCACTCCTTAGTAAGTGTATTGTAGACTTAAAGGGTCTGGGTAGTATGGGCAGGGAGGGTACATACTTTGTGGTCAAAGCAAGGAGACTCATTTTCATTAGCATGAAACATGCTATGGAAACATCCCCATCTATGCTGAGAAAGTCACATGCTTCTCTCTGTTAAGATCAAACACATGAAGAAGCATATAATTCCTTAATAGACCAACAGCCTATTTTAATGACGTGGGAGAGCTTGGCTGGGCATCAAAGGGCTCTGAGGTCAGTACAAGTGTGAGTTCATTTAGTATAAACTACAAATTCCACCACTTCCTCTGCAGATAGGGCAATGTGGGGTTGCATCTGTTTCTGAAAAGCAGAATAACCTTTTTTGAAAGGTTTTTCTGTCATAACTGATGGTGTTTATAACCACCATATTTAAAGGATGCACTATGCAAACGGGGGGGAGGGGTGTGTGAGCTATAAGCTGCATGTGCCCGAAGTGAACAAACAGCTCTGCGAAGTAATAAGACCATCAGATCAAATGACAAGGCATGGGGCTCTGACTTTACCCTAAGAGTAGAGAGGGGCCTCAAAGAAAGACCACAGATCTGAATGTATCCAAATTTTTAGTCCACATGTAATTACGAGCTCCTATCTGTAATGTGTGCTGAGTCTGGATCTCGATTCTGGCTGTGGTTTACCTCTGCATACAGCTGTTGCAAATCACAGAAATATAGAGCTGAAAAGGGACCACAAGGGTGATTGAGTCCAGCCCCATGCTTGGTGCAGGATCTGCCATACCTAGATTATCCCAGACATATGTTCATCCAGTCTCCTCTTAAAAACCTCTAATGATGGAGAATCCACAACTTCTTCAGGTAGCCTATTCTACTGCCTGCAGTGCCTGGCTGTCCTTATAATCAGGAATTCCCCCCTTTCTTGTACCCATAATACTTATCATTGTTGCTTTCTTCTGCATCCTCTCCAACTTTTCTATGTCCTTGAAATGGGGCCCCAAAACTGAACACAGTACTCCAGAATTAATTGCCTCACTCTTAAACATGCTTGTTTAACATAGTTCACCTTTCTCCACACTGATTGGTCCAACAACTTCCCTAGAAAGGGAAGGTTAGAGACAGGGTGATAGCTGGCAGGGAAGTCAGCATAAGGAGATGGTTTCTTGAGTGGGGGATGGACGACTGCAGTTTTAAGACTGTCCGGCACCCTGTCCTCCCTAAGGGAGGCATTGACAACCCTGGCCAGCAGTGTCCCTAGTGTCTCTTGGCTGGCTTTCACCAGCTAGGATGGGCATGGATCTAATTCACAACCGGTCACTTGCATGCCTCCAAGCACATCCTCCCCATCAGTGGGCGACATTGATCAAAGCTGATCCAAGTAAACCGGACAAGAGACCGAGTCTCTTACCTAAACTCCAAACTCTGACCCTACACACAAAGTAGCAACGTTGAAGTTGAGCCAAATGCCATGGTATGGTCCCTCAAAAACAGTCTATGCTGCAGTCAGTTGGCTTTGGTGCGAGTCGAGCACCATCTGCGTTCTAACTGCCTACCCTATCGCTTTAGCAGCTCCAGGTCCTCCATATAGAAGGGAGAGCTGAGCTGCCACGGAAGAGGAGGCGGATGCCTAGGTGCCACTGTGTCAATAGCCTGGGCCAAAATGCCATACTATAGATCAACCAAGGCGTTGACAGGGAGGATGTCAAGGTCAGCAGGTCAATCCCCCAGAGAGTTCTGGAATCCTATTGGATCCGTTAGTCTCTGGGGGCAGATCATCCAAACCAGTCCACCTCCCTGATGGGGGCAAAGGAGGATGGGGATCTGGGCTGTCAGAAGGTAATGATCTGACTGTGACAATGGTGTCATAACAACACCCCTGATAACCGAAGTCTCTGTTTCCATCCCAGTGCAAAACCTAAGATCCAGCATGTGTCCAGCCTCGTGTGTTGGGCCAGATACTACCTGGGTTGCCCAGGGTTGTCATTGGGGTCATGAACTTCTGCTCTGCCCCTGAAAGATCAGCCTCAGTGTGTATGTTGAAATCACCCAAGACAATAAGTCTGGGTGACCTCAACACCACCCCTGAGACCAGCTTGGCTAGGGCAGTCAGGGAGTCTGCTGTGCAGCAGGGTGGTCAGTACACTAGCAGAATCCCCAATCTAGCCTGGTCCCCGCACACTAGATGGACACATGCCATGTTGGGCAAGACAGACACTGGATAACTTTTGAAAGACCAGATTGTCTTTACAGATCACCAGCACTCCACCTCTTACCCCCCCAAATCCAAGGCTGATGCTGCATCAGGTACCCAGCTGGCACCATCTGGGCCAACATGGGCCCAGAATCCTCATTCAGCCAGGTCTCGGTAATACATACAAGGTCAGTGGCCTCATCCTGAATGAGATCATGGATGGTAGTTGTTTTATTAGCCACTGACCTTGCATTAAATAGCATCAGTGCCAAATCAGAGGCTCCACTGACCTCAACCCCTAAATATCCAGAGACAGGGAGAAGGGGACTGGGGAACAGATACCAAGCATCTGCCCCCATACCCATGATAACTCCCCCCCCTCCCCATTTGGGTGGATACATCTGTGAAGAGCCACAGACCCATAAGCTGGAGAGCCACATATGACTTGGAAGCTGCGGTCTGAGTGTGACTGCTCTAAAACTTCTTTTAATTAGGAATTAATCAGGAAAGATATTGCACCTACTAGGCAACATTTATCACCACTATACTTGGTCTGCTATTGCTTCATGGGTATGATTTTCTGAATGGATAGAGTGGGTGGCAGCACTTAGCACAGGCCATGAGTTCCATGCGTTTCAACGGGGCTTGTGCTAGCACCAGTGCTACCCACACAGTGGATTGCGCTGCATGACATTATCTTATGAATGTGGACATTTCATTTCAGTCCTCCTAGTAGGGAGATGTGTTTTTATTAAGCACAATGGGGATTGGATGCAAGTCATCGTTCTTACAGAATTCTGTTTCAATTTGAAACCAGTTCCCATTTAATGACACATTTATGCTGACATTTCCCCTCAAGTTTTATCAGTCTTACATTTTTGGCATGATTGCAGGGGTTCTTTTATTAGCTTGTCTGCTTCATAAAATAGAAAGGTTTTGCAAGAAAGTTTAGACTGTCATGTGGAAAAATTGTCCAGACAACAGTCAGGGTGGAAAGTGTGACCGTGTTGTTTCACCATAAGGAATTGAGAATAACAAATCCCATTACCTCAGATGGTCCTTTCCTGTTGCGTGATACTTCTTTGAAAATGGTTTTACTTGCAGTAGAAAGTAAAGGCCCCACATTGGGAGGACTTGTGTGAACAATGCAAGAATATATAACCTGGCTCTTAGCGAGGCCGGGAGAGGAAGGTTTTTAAAGGTATAAAGATCAGTTAGATGCTCACTGAAAGGCAGGAAATGAATGCCTCAGCGGGAAATGAATGTCTGTCTAGCTCTGGTTTGTATCTCCCAAGACCACTGTCCATGAGAATGTTCCACACGCCTTCACCTTGAGCAGTCAGTCATAGGGTAAAAGGCCTTTCAGTCACTCAGTTCTGACTTTCTTCTGTGTCAGTGCAATTCACTTCAAGGAGACTTGTGTCTGCACCAAGTGATAGCATCAGTACTATCTTCCAGGAAGATCATGCCCTTTGTTCCATTCTAAATTTTGAAAACCATATCCAGTCAACTAAAAAATCTCAGGGAACATTCTAGGCTTCCATGGGCAAAAGTCTGTTTGTTTTGCTGAAAACAGGAGAACCCAAAATGTCTGTATGAATGAACATCTTGCTCTGTCCAGGTTTATGGTTCTGACTCATTTCAACCTACAGTTTTGTGGCATGCCAATTATCCATAAACACAAAAGGGTGGCGATTGGTTCACTTACCTGTGATGTCAGAATAGCTCCACTTGGCAGAGGGATAGGGAAATGAAGGGAGGCAAGGATGGGGTCAGAAAGTTCCTAGGCAGTTGGAAGTGTCCAACACTCGGGGAAGGGCACAGCTTAGCCTAATAGATACAGAGCTGAATTTGGGAGATCAGCCATGAACTCATTGGGTGGCTTTCAACAAGTCCTCAGTTCCCCATAGTAATACAATGCTGATAGTTTACCACATGGGTAATTTGCACAATGAATTGTTTACTCAGCATATATCTTTGAAATAGTGCTATCGGTATCGATACCGAATTAGAAGATTTTTTCCCGGTATCAGTATCATTTGACCCTGAGACTACCCCTGGTCTCCACCCTGGTGCCAGGAAGCCTGCTCCTCAGCTGCCTCCCCCTTCCAGTCTTGTTTTTCCTGCCCAAATGGGCCTTCCAATCACGTTTTTCCCGCCTGAACTCATCTGAATTCACCCGAACATGACCGAACTGTTTGGTCGTTTTCGAGTTCGGTTCAGACATTCTGTTTGGTCATCCGAACAGACAGAGTTCGGTCCGAACATCTGAACCGCGTTCGCACATCCCTAAGCAGTGGATGCTTCAGGGAAACGATCGGCGCTTTCCCACGATATTGTGTACGATTTGTCCCTGGGAAAGAATCCAGAAGGCAAAGCATGTGCGGGGTTTGTAATGTGGAACCGGTCCCTCCACCCCCGTGTGCATTTTTGCCAGTGATCCTGTGGAGAATTGAAGAGTAGGGAAATCCAGCTCTGCAATCCCCCAGAGAATCGCCAGCAAAAATGCGTGGGGGTGCGGTCCCACATTACAACCCCCTCCCCCGGCATGCTTTGCCTTCCGGATTCTTTTCCAGAGGCAAATTGTGCATGGTAAGTATTATGGGAAAGCATCCAAAATCAGGATTGGGTCAGTTATGGAGTCATCCATCCTCTGTTTGTTCCTAGCTTTCGGTAGTCAAAGGTTTAGGGACACCCGTCCCTGAGCATGAGATTGCATCTCCTGACCATCTTGACTAATAGCCATTTGACCCATCTTCCGTGAGTTTGTGCATATCATTTTTTCTGATAATTTATAAGGTTGTTTATGTCTCTGTTGTTAATGCATTCCCTAAAGCTATGGCAGTTTCCAATGATATTTTAATTAACAATCATTAATTATGCTAGCTTATTCCAATGTTATAGCACATTAAATGGTTAAGTGTCATGGAAGGGGGAAAGGAAAAATTGAATAGTGATGTGGGCTTAACTAGTGTCAGGGGTGGAGTTTCTGTGGGAATATGTCTTTACTAAGACCAGTGATCCCTGGGGCAAGGGCATGAAGTCTTGGTGTGGGCCATCAGCTCTTATGTGACTTGAGTAAGAACCAAGAAGTGGGCTGGCAAACACCGCTATATTGTACTGTTCCCCAGAAGCATGGAGGTCAGATAGGGTTTTGTAGGTCAACCAATGAAAGGTCTGGAGTAGTTTAACCACTCATAGCACAGAGTTAACTGTCCAATTTCACAGTGGATTAAGAAATCCACCAACTGCCTATGGGTTCTGGGTAAAGAGCTTAGAGTGCTGTGTGGTTAGGTTATGCAGTGGTAGGCACCGTGTGCAAACCTAGGTATTGTGTGCAAAAAAAGGCAGGAAAGTCGCCTACAAAAGTCAGTACTTACTCTGTCACTTGTGTGAGAGAGGAGGTGGGGGGCTATTAGCCTGCCAGTCGGGCTTAGCTTGGTCTGTTCCAGGTTTCACTCTGCCATTAGGAAGCGTGATACCATTCTCACCCACAGGCCTCACGGGCCAACTGGCTTGGCTAGCTTGGAGCTCCCCAGGGCTTACACACAGATACCTCATAGGGGCCAAGTGGTTTTTAAGCTGAATTGGGCTTTCTCTACCAGGGTAGTTCAGTGGGAGCTTCTGAATTCTGTGTTTGAGTTGTATGAGACTTTGAGCAAGCTTTTTGTGTTCATATCTCTTTGATAGAGAAATGCTTTATGCAGCTGAGAGCAGTCTGGTATGGTCTGTTGGGTTGCAGTGATGGATACAGATCATGAACAATTTAGTTGCCTAAAAGACCCATCTACTATTGGGAATCTCTGTGACGAGATCTGATTGGTAACGTGATGAAGGTGGGAATTTGTCAATTACCAGAATAGTCCAGTCTATCAGAAGAAAGGTGGAAAACAAGATGTGTACAAAACTGCCCTAAACTATCCCATTATTTTCTCCCTCCAGCAGCATATCTCTGTGCATTCGGAGCAGCAGAGCACTCTCTTATGTACAGTAATATCATTCTGCAGCGGCTGGTGCAGCTTGTGAAAATTTGCCTTATCACGTGTAAAAACATGATGTGATATTTAGACACTCTTAGCACAATGTCCCGATAACAGGAACTGGGAACAGGGGAATGTTGCCTTAATCTCTTCAGCTGGCTGGGTTACTGTTGCTGCATCCAATGAGCTATTTTCAAACGAGGGCCTTTTAACTCTATGTAAAACAGATGAAGCAGGGAAGAAGGGCAGGACAGGAGTGTTTGCTTCATTTTAAATAAATTAGGGCAAATGTGTGGCAGCTGCTTAGTAAGCACAAGTGGCAGGCTCTTCCCTTCCCCTCTTAATGCTTCTTTTGTCTTTTTCTTTTTACAGAGTCTGACACAAATCTCATATAAGTCACTGGAGAAGGGCCTGTTGGCTTTGGATGATGCTCACAGGTCCTAGTTCTACTGGTGGAAACAGCTTATGCTACAGGGTAGAAAAGAGTAGCATCAGGCCCAAGTGCAGTGCTGGGGTCTGCAAAAGCCACCTCTCCCACCATGGAGTAGAGCTAGGCTGCACATACTTGCCTCTACAGGGAGGAGAAGCACCATGGAAGGAGCAAGAAACTATGCTTGCTGCTGCTGTGTAATGCATGTGTGCAAATTTAGTCTACCCCCCCCCCACTCGCCCCACCTCTGTACCTGCTAAGGATGTGTGGAGGGGTAGACAAGGTGGGATTTGAATACAGGGCTCAGAATTTACTCACTCCACAGTCTCTCATGTTCACATGTCCAACAAAGCCCTGGGCTGTGAACAGCAGCAGGAACAAAAACATAACTGGTCCTTATTATTTGGAGTAATGGTTTCATTATTCTGTTCCCATTCTTTCCAGTAGCAGCATCACCCCACTCCTGTGAATAAATTCTCTACACTCCAAGAGGATTGCGTCCTGCATGAGAACAGCAGGATCAGACCCTGTTTGCTTTAGTATTACCATGGTCACTTTAGCGGAAGGGTGGCACTTTGCAGGGAAGTTTATAATTGCATTCGTTGGGGATTTCGGTCAAGTAGCTAATGATAGCTGCCCAGAACACACCAGCTGACACCTTCATTGGCAGGCGCAGCAGAGAAGGGTTGAATGTCCCACTAAAACGGAGTTATCTCCACACCCTCAAAAGTGTCCTTTCCATAGTAGGGAGGAGGGAGGTGGATTGATGTGACAGGCAGCATGGGGGAAGTTTGCTCTGCATCTGTCCTTGTGGTCTCTGCCCAGTGACGAAGCAGAGGTCTCATTCTGCCGCTAGGTTTTCTAGACAAAGAGAACACACAGGAAGCCTTTCACTTAACTGGACTGCGATTTATTGCATGGAATTGCTGCTACCTCACTAATTCAGGTACAATTGAGGTAATTGGGATAGGGTGTCTGGCGTGGAGGCCTGAGTCGATTCTTATTAATTCTGGTGTAAATCAGGAGGTTGGTAAATCAGTTAAGTCATTCACATTCTATCAGCGTGACAGCTGGTTACAGACACCGTTCCAAAAGTGCAGTCTCTTGATTTGCGATTGTATCCTTTTCCTAAGTCAAACAAGTGTTAAGATCACAAATATAAGAGAAGAGAGTAACGGCTATTTGATCAATTCTGTTTCACTTGCCTCAGTCATTGCAGTGTCCTTATAAGGCTTCCCTAAGTCCTAGCTCCCTGGGCCACAGGGATGCCGCTCCCCAAGACACTAACGGGTACAAAGAACTCCATTCACTGTCCATTTGTTTCAGTACTGGCCTTCTGTTTTTTTTTTTAAGTACTCTGAATTCATTGCTGCTCCCCTCACAAAGACTGAGATTTTTAAAGCATGGAACCAGTGCAAGCCCGACTAAAATGAAAAAGCTTGTGCCACCAGAGCAATTTGAAGATCTCATAGCCAAAATCTGTGTCTGCTTCACTTCTGCCCCTTTCCCATCTGTCTTGGGCATTATCTTGGCCCCTATGTGCAGACTTGCTAGTGCTGGTTGGTGTAAGGGTCTTCTTCTAGGGGGCTCCTGTATGTCTGTGTCCCTGACTTTTATAGCTCTGATGAACCCATTCCTTTTTCCCTTTGCCTTTCTGTTTGTTCTCAACTCTTTGCTAAGTGGGGGCAGTTACATTTGGGCTCCCGGGAGCTCTCCCTTTTGGCACTCTCCATCCTGCCTCCCTTTGTCAAGCCCAGGCAGGGACAAGGGCTGCTCTTTCCACTCTCGAGGTTTTGCTCTTCCTTTCCTGGTGCTATCAGACTCCAGCTCCAATTGGAGGAGCAGCAGTGTCAGGCGCAACATCCGCAAGGTGAGGGAGGGGACTCTAGAGCCCAAACATCATCTCTTCTCTTACCCAGGGCCAGCCCTAGGCATGTACAACATGTACGGTTGCACATGGCCTTGTGCCACATTGGGCCCCGCTCCTGCAGGTAGTAGCCCCAGCCCCTTATTTAAATGATGCAAATTAGGCCCTGCACCAAGACTTTGCACATGGCCCCACAAATCCTGGAACTGGTCTGGTTCTTCCGCTCCTGCCTTCTGACTCTGTCCCTTCCCCGCTCTGCTGCCCCTGCTCCTACCAATGCTGCTTTCACACACTCTCCCTCCCTCCTCCTCCCTGAGGCAAGGTGTTGTCTTGTATACAACAATGAGAAGCAGCGAGGGAGATGGTGGGCAGCATGGCAGTATCATTTGTGTGATCACTGGGATGTGATTCTGGGTGGGCAGAAAGCAGAAACCAGCAGCTGAGAAGAATGGAGGTTATTCCCCAATTTCTCCCTAACTGAATCTTTTGTTACCCGCTTTAGAATAGAATCATAGAATCTTAGAGATGGAAGGGACCTCAGAGGTCATCTAGTCCAACCCCTGCTCAGTGCAGGAAATCCGCAGCTACAGCATCCCCGACAGATGGGCCGTCCAGCCTCTGTTTAAAAACCTTCAGTGAAGGAGGTCCTAGGCAGTGTCTGTTTCACTGTCGAACAGCTCTTACCTTTGCAAGTTCTTCCTAATGTTTTGCCAAAATCTGCTTTCTTGTAATTTGAGCCCATTGGTTCTAGTCTTGCCCTCAGGAGCAACAGAGAACAAGTCTGCTCCCTCTTCTATGTGACAGCCCTTCAGTTATTTAAAGATGGCTAGCATGTCTCCCCTTAGTCTTCTCTTTTCCAGGCTAAACATACCCAGTTCCTTCAACCTTTCCTCATAGGACTTAGTTTCCAGACCCCTGACCATCTTTGTCGCTCTCCTCTGAACCCATTCCAATTTGTCAACATCCTTCTTAAAGTATGGTGCCCAGAATTGGACACAGTACTCCAGACGAGGTCTGACCAGCGCAGAATAGAGGTTAGAGTTTTTCTGATTTACACCAGCATGAATGAGGTTTTAGCAGAAGTGATGGTGAAGCACTGCCATCATGACCCAACCTGTGTCAGGAACCCACCACCAACACGGTCCCAACTGGGTCGGGTCGGCCAACAAATGTGCTGGCCGCCAGGCTGCCAGGCAGGGTGGGGAGCCACCTAAATGTACAGCCAGCCGGTCTTGCGCTGTTCCCAGTGCCCCGACCCCTGCCATGATGGGCAGCCATGGTGGTCAATGATGGCTGCCATGGCGGACCCAATTTAGGCTGGATCATGGTGGGCCATAACAAACGTGACTCGCTGTGGCCCAGTTAGGCAGACCGTAGCCCGGACTGTGACTGCTAGAGGTCTCTGGGATCACAGTGACACGCCCGGGAGCAATCCCAGGCAAACATCTGGTGGTGCACCAACAAACGTGCTGGTGGCTTGTGGGTCACCGTCACATTTGTTATAACATCCTGAGTGAAAGATCAGTCTATTTATGAGTCTCATCTTTGTCTCTTCCATTGGAATCAACTGCTGTCTTTTATCACTGAGGTAAGCAACACCCCTTGGTACATTTGAAATGCAGGTTTGGAAACTTACTAGCATGATGAGATTGGATCCTTCCAGTCACTGTCACTGCCAGGCCCTTGGCACAAGGTCGAGAACATAACGCGAAAGTTGTGGAAAAGCACTAGGAGATTACATTACTGTCACTCGCTCCCAGCTGTTCCTGTTTACTCAGAGTGAGACAAAAATGTAAGGCCTTGCAGATATTTGAAAGAAGGATAGATTTTAGAAATAAAACCATGGCAAAGTCTTGATTTGCTTTTGTTAGACTACACCAACATTCAGGATGATGGAAAGATTAAGCATATTTAGATTCAAAAGAATATCTCTGACCTCCAAATATAATTTGGTTTATGGTGAAATTTTCCAAAGCACCATAATGATCTACAACCTGATCCTCAGGTTGCAGCAATAAAGTGCTTTCAAGCATAGGTTGCCAAGGTAAAATCCAATCATATCCCAGCATTGCCAGTCATTTAAATGAAGTCAGGATTTTAATCTTACATGCCCGAGTCCCATGTTCAAAAGATACTTAAGCACTTGGGGGCAGTTTTTGAGTGCAATAAAGTGCCGGCTCTCTGACTTCTGTTGACTTTCAAATTACAGAAAGATTGGATAAAGGAATCAAATTTTATATTTATTTTACAAAAATCTGTGTACACATTCATGGGTGTAATGTTTTTATGTCTCCCATCTGATTTGGATGAAACTTGGCAAGGTTATATCTTTCCTCTAGATTACTATCTCTGCCAAACTCTAGAAGGATTAGATAAAGGGTCCTTAGGGTATAAGTGATATACCTGTAAATGTATTATGACTGTAACGTCTTTGTATTCCATCCATTTTACATTAAATTTGGCAAGATTGTATCTCAGATCTTCAGGATCATTTCTGCCAAATTGTAGAAAGATTCGATAAAGGATCAAAATTTTATAAGCAGTTGAAATTTCCCTCTTGAAGACTTTCATTTTAAATAGCACATGCAGTGCGATTCAGAGACAGGCATGGTGGGAGGAAGGGGCGGTAAAAGGGAGGGGGAGCAGCCCAACAGACTGACAGACAGATTCACTGGCCAATTACTGTATGCTTCCACATTTACAGGAGGACCAATCGGTGGTGGCTTCAAGGCAGGCATAGAGGGTAGATATAAGCTGCTGTTCTTTGGGCCTGCTCTTTGTCTGTGGTTAGTTCTGGCTTTGGTCAGAGCATTTTCTCAGACTTTGCTGGCAGGCTCTTTGTGTGTGTGTGTGCTAGAGCTCAATGCAAGAGTTCGTAAATCCATTTCACACACACACGGGGTGCTGTCCAACATCCTCCTGTTCCCTCCTGGGGCGTTCTCTGCAAGTTGACAGACACCCCCATGCACCTGTGCCAAACAGCAGAGATGACAGATCTATATTGACATTTCAAAGACACCTTGGCTGGGACAGAGATGTGATTACCTCTCTTACTGCATGCTTCCAGATTTCCAGGACCAATCCTTGGCAGCTTGGTCACTGGCTACTTCCTGTGGCAGCAGGTGGTGGCGGCGGCTTTTTTGGAGGGGGGTCTGTTCGGCTTTCCTTCTAAATCTGCTGCCCTAGACAACTACCTAAATTGTCTGTCCGTAAGTCCAGCCCTGTGCCCAACTCCCATTGATATTAATGGTGGAAGATTGTGCCCTAAATATTAGTGACAAGAGCTACCACTTCCCAAAGGACAAGGTATTCACAGCGTGCAGTGTTTTCACTTAATCCAGGTTCTGTTATGTTTATTCATGCTGGTACCCTTATTCAGATAAGTGACATTGCTTCAGTAGTACAGTCCTACCCAGGATGGATGTGTGGAGTACGAGACACCCTATTGTACTTACAATCGCTCTTCGCTTTCCCTTTGCTGCTCAAGTATAGCAATTTGCTACTGTTCTGAGTAGCCCATACAACAACATGATAGGAACCTATGCCTCATGTCCTTCCCCTGCATTACAAGCATGTAGTCCATGTCATAAGAAAGCCATTGATGAACAGGTTGGAGGTACTTTGCTTTCCAATCAATATGTAGCTGGGATACAGGAAAAAGACAAAACAAAGCCAATATGTGTCTACAGCTTATAAAGCTGTCTGCAATTCAGTAGTAACTAAACTTATAATGACAATAGAAATAACACTTTGGACTCTTGTAGTGCCTAGTAGCCTACTTAGACAAGGGTATGTTTGGCATTTAAGCGATAAATAAACTATCCATTTACTTAGAAAAGAAACAACAGGATTATTACTACATGCATCCATAATTTAAAATTTTCAAAGGTAGCTGGCCAATTTTGGTGTTCAAGTGGAGGTACAGTTACAGTAAATACCTTTAAATTTGCCTGGTTTTTTAGTGTTGCATCCTAAAAAACCCAATCCGTCAAAAATCACCAGTCACCTTTAAAAAATTTAAACTGTGTAACATATGAGTCTCACCCATTAAAGTCAATGGGAGCTGAGTCATTAATTTCAATGAGAACAAGAGTGTTTTTATACGTCTTTTAAAATACTATATAAATGTGAATTCCCAAAGACTCTCAGCCCCGATGTAAAAGATAAATGATGATTATTATGGTCTGTATTACAGATTAGTATGGCTACTTTCAGAAGTGATCGCTCCCACCACCACCACCACGGACTTAACCGGGAGGTGGTGGGAGCCATCACTCCAGTCAGGAATTAGCCCAGTCACTGAACTAATGTGATGGCAGCTGGGGCAGTGAAACGTACGGATGTGCATCTGCTTGACTCCGTCCTCGTGCTGTGTGCAGTGGCCCACCCCTGACAGATGGCTGGCCAATGATGGCTGCCATGGCACTCGGGCCCCCTGCCACACTGGACCACGGTGACTAAAGCAGGCTTTCAGATGTGAAAGCCCACTTTACTCCAGGTCCGGGAGCCGGATCCCAACTGCAGTGCGGCTAGCCCGGGCTGTGACTTGGGCTGTGACCTGGGCTAGCCGCCATCACAGTTGGGATCTATCCGGTGGTAACATCTGGCGGCCACTTTCAAACGTGATGGTGACCTCCATGCCAAAGCAGGGGAAACCGTAGCAAAGTGGGTTACCATGCAGCCTATATTGACGACACAGAGAGTATTTTATTTATTTAGATTTATATTTATTTTACAAATTTTTACACTACCCCTCCTGTCAAAGCAGCTTGGGGTGGCTAACAAGTATAGAAGATAAAAATAAAATAATCTCTCTCTCTCTCTCTAAACATAAAACAATACAGTCCATGGGGGATGTCGAAGAATAAACAAAAGAACCCTCAAACCCCCCACCCTACCCATATCCCTCACTGAAAGCCTGGCAGAACAGCCAGGTCTTACATTGTCGGCGGAAGGAGGTGAGATCCAGGGCCACCCAGGCCTCCACTGGAAGGGAGTTCCACAGCCTAGGTGTGGCCACTGAGAACGCCCTCTCCATAGTCACCCCCGAACCATTCGGGGAACTTAGAGAAAGGCGCTCCTGGCAGACCACAGGGGTCGATCTAGAAGCTGGGGTGGGTGAGGGGTGAGGTGGTCCCACAGACATTTGACATTTTCAGATGTGAACTACTTTGGTGGGTTTCCAGGCCCATTGAAATTTGGGACCCCAGTACATCCTGGTAACTGAGGGTCCTTTACCTTCCCCCAACATTCCCCCCATCTCCCTAGCACTATCACTTAGTGGCTGCCCAAACCAAGTTCTGTCAGTCTGGAATTTATCAAATCTTTGTACTGGTGAGTTGATGAGTTCATTCATTTGGAAATCAATTTCTGGAGCTCTTACTGGTACTTTATTTTCACATGTTACTTGCAATTATTATTTTACTCATATTGTAGTATATATTAAGAAAGAAAATTCTTGTCATTTTTTGGGGGTACGGGTAGGGTTTGGGAGACCAGTACTATTGTACTCCTTTTCCTCCTCCTTCCATCAGGCCTGGTGTTTCTATGTCTGGATGTCCAGTTACAGGCAACTGAAAGTTAGCTGTTGGTGGTTCTGAGCACCCATAACTCTTTCAAGAGGTATTTGGCTACATGTGGGTAATCAGTAGAAAATTAGCCAGTAAGAGAGCGTCAGCGTTCAGGAACATGTAGCATTGTTTGTGGGTTTTGTGGGACTAATACAACTTGTGATTGTGCATTGGGAATGGTTTTTCATGTGCAGCTGTGAACACCTCTGAAAAATCAGGCCTTGAGCGTCTCAAAATTGATTCTAGGCAAATTGATGGATACTTGAAAATTTAGGGGGAACAGTTCCAGAAAAGAACCAAGGAGTCCTGAATCCCAGTTCCTTTTCTATTCAGTCCATCATTTAGATTCTTCAGATAATTTCCCTAATCCATCCTTTGGAATTCTGCTCTATAAGCTAATACTTATCATTGGGCTAAATGTTACAGACTACGAGATGCTCAGACGCTACTGTTCGGGGGGTTATATAAATACCTAAAGGAAAGGTTGCATGGGATGAAATAAAGAGCAGCACAAAGCCCCCAGTCAGAGTGGCAACTCATTTCTCCTTTTGTGGAGAAGTGAGGCAAGGATGCTCAGTCAGCAGAAGAATGACTGGGAGCCAGAACTGATTCTGCCTACAGCCTGCTGTATTTATTCAACTAGACATAAACATATATGGCTTGGTGTGTGATCTCTGCCCTCAGATATTAGAAAAAATGCTTATGAAATGATGTTTGACAAAGTTATGCATATAAGAATACATGAGTCAGTGGAATAGAATTTACAAATCATTTGCGGGACATGACTACAACTTGCATTTCTGTAAGGAGGCAGGGACTAGGGGGCCGCAACCGCCACCCCCCGCCAGCACAGACCCCGGCGCAAAGGCTCCCTGTACCCCCAACAGCCCCCGCTGCTGACCTTGGCCCAAAGCAACCGCCGCCGCCGCCACAGGAACCTCCGACAGCCATGCCCCCGCAAGACAAACCACTTCCGCATCACGCTGATCTCCCAGGGGGCGGGGCCAAGACGCAGGCCGGCCCAGAGCTGACCACGCCCCCCCCGGTGCGTCGCTCAGCGCGACTCCAGCAACGCCCTAGGGGGAACCTACAAAAGACTGCTGCCAGCACAGACACAGTGCTGGTGATCGGTGCCTGACGTGCCGTGAGACTGGCCCCCTATTGTGTTGTGTGCCGTGGAGAGTGGAGCTGCCAATTGTAGTGTGGGTGACTGATTGGAGTGCAAGAAGGGTGTGTGCGTGCTTGATTGTGACCACAGGATAAGAGAGGTGAGTGCGTTGCCCAGGAGTATCAAGGGGAGCACGGGTGCCTGGGGGCTTCCCCTGCGTGAGAGTCCTGTCCTTCCCCTTTTCCCCCCTTGGGTCCTCCACACTCCCCTCCCCTCAACTGCTGCACGCCTCCATCCCCCTCCTGGACCCCCGTGTGGCTGCGAGCAGGGTCAGCAATTAAGGCTTGTGATTGCCTCCGTGCCCTGTGATGATACAGGCTGGGGACTCACCATTCTGGTAGCCCTATCCCAACCTGAGGGCTTGTTTTTCCCCCATAGCCTTGCTGATACCCGTAGCTCGAGCGAGTGGGCGTGCGTGTTCCTGGGGGCCCTGACGCCCCAGACCTCGAGGGCCTGGTTCCTCCTCCCCTTTTCCCCACAGAATCACCAGCATTTAATACTTCCCCCTACGCCACCGTCCCAGGGAAAGCTGCAGGCAATGGAGCAGCTTGCTGCAGAGGTCCAGGAGCTTTCACGTATCGTTAAATCCCTGGCCATGGAGGTAAGGGATTTAAAGGATCAACAGCCCGGGGGGGGAGCAGGGGCGCCCCCACCTCCGCCTCAGGCGGCAGCGGTCGACCCAGGGGAACCCGGGGTCCACCTGCACCGCGAACCCAAGGGGCCCAAGATCGCCAAATACACGGGGGATCGCAGACAGTTTAGAGGATTCGTGGCCCTCTGCGAACTAGCATTTACCATGCAGCCCCAAACATACAATACCGACGCGCGGAAGGTAGCTTACATCATTGGTCTCCTGGAGGGTCATGCGTTGGCCTGGGCCACCCCCTTGCTGACCAGCAAGAGTCCGCTGCTCCAAGACTACCCTCGCTTTATACAAGAATTTACTTTTCTTTTCGATTACCCGCATAGAGTAAAAGACGCGGAGACTACCATTATGAACCTCAAACAGGGGAAAGGCCCGCTACTGGATTACGTTACCCGCTTTCAGCAGTTGGCAGTAGACCTCAACTGGCCGGATCACGTGCTCCGAGTGATGTATCGACGGGGGCTGAGCGAGGAGCTCAAGGACCACCTTGCGACCATCCCCTTACCCGATACCTGGGGGGCCCTAGTCACCCTCTCGGTCCAAATCGATGAACGTTTGGGGGAACGGCGGCGAGAACGGCGACAAGAACCTTATCGGCCTGTGGGGCCCCGGATACCGCCCCCGTCCCCGGCCCGGGGCGAGGGAGTGCGAGAGACCGAAGGGGAACCCATGCAAATTGGGGCCTCAAGGGCCCCCCTGACCGCCGCAGAACGTGAACATCGACGCACCTCCCGGCTGTGCTTCTATTGTGGTGAGTCGTCGCACTTTGCCCGGGAATGCCCTGCCCTGCCCCCGGCTCGGAGGGAAGCGGGAAAAGCTCGGCCCCGGGAACTATAGGGGGGTCCCCGGCGGCCGAACGATGCACCCTAACGCAGGCCCCCCGCTTCTGCGGTACCGGCTTGGGGGGAGGACAACATTTGAGAATCCCTGTTACCCTTCAAGGGGATACCCCTCGGGGCATCGTGACCTGGGCCCTTATCGACTCCGGGGCCTCGGGGAACTTCATGGATCAAGGGTTTATACAACAGCATGATATTTCCCAGACCCCCCGGGCGACGGCGGAGCAAGTCCGCACTATTGATGGTTCCCCCCTTAGCTCCGGGCCCCTGATATGGCAAACTACACCTCTTCAAGTTGCTATCGGGGCCCACGTTGAACGACTGCGCTTCGATATCGTGGCCTCCCCAATGTTCGAAGTGGTACTAGGAATCCCGTGGCTTCGCACCCACGACCCCGGAATCCAATGGGCACAGGGGACCCTGGTATTCCGGACGGACTATTGCTCTGCCACATGCATGGTAACCCCCCCCAGGGCCGTCCTGCTGGGGACCCAGACGGAAGACAGTCTCTCCCGACTGCCGGCCCCCTACCGTCACCTCCGAGAGGTGTTTAGTAAACAGGAAGCGGAGACCTTACCGCCCCACCGGACTTACGATTGTCCCATTGAACTCCTCCCAGGGACGGAACCCCCGTATGGACGGATCTATGCTCTGTCCGCTCCCGAATTAGTCACATTAAAAGAATACGTAGAGGATAATTTGCGCCGTGGCTTCATACGCCACTCCACGTCCCCAGCGGGGGCACCATTATTTTTTGTTTCCAAAAAAGATGGGGGGTTACGCCCCTGCATCGACTATCGCGGACTCAACGCCATCACTATAAAGAACCGTTACCCCCTCCCCTTGATCCCAGAACTTCTGAATCGGCTCCACGGAGCTAAGGTATTTACCAAATTGGACTTACGGGGAGCATACAATCTTTTGCGCATACGCCCGGGGGATGAGTGGAAGACGGCCTTTCGCACTCGGTACGGGCACTTCGAATATACGGTCATGCCGTTCGGGCTGGCAAACGCGCCAGCTACCTTTCAGCACCTTATCAACGATGTACTGCGTGACATGTTGGATACCTGCGTCGTGGCGTACCTTGACGACATTTTGATCTTCTCCCGGACCCTTGCCGAACACGTTCCCCAGGTACAGCAGGTGTTACAGCGTCTACGACAGAATCGGTTATTTTGTAAATATGAGAAGTGTGCTTTCCACGTCTCCACCATCGACTTCCTCGGCTTCATCGTTTCCCCACAAGGGATCCGGATGGACCCTGGGAAAATCGCCGCAATCCTTCAATGGACTCCACCCCCCTCGGTTAAAGCACTCCAACGGTTCCTTGGGACCGCGAACTACTACCGGCAATACATCGTCAATTATGCCCAATTGACTGCCCCCTTAACGGCCTTATTACGAAAGGGGGCAAAGTATGCATGGGAGCCGGCACAGCAACGAGCCTTTGATGCCCTAAAGACCACCTTCACTCAAGCACCCATTTTACAGCACCCTCGCTTCGAACACCCCTTTACCGTCGAAACGGACGCCTCAAGTGTGGCCATTGGAGCAGTATTGTTGCAACAAGAGGCGGGGGGAGAACGACTACTACCCTGCGCCTATTATTCTCGGCAACTGTCCAGTGCCGAAAAAAATTACACCGTGCTGGATCGGGAGCTGCTGGCCATCAAGGCAGCCTTTGAAGCCTGGCGACAGTACCTCGAGGGAGCGAAATATCCTGTGACAGTGGTTACGGATCACCGCAACCTCACCTATCTCCAGACTACACGGATCACCAATGCCCGGCACGGGCGTTGGGCGCTTTTCTTCACGCGCTTTCAGTTCCACATCCAGTACCGTCCAGGCGCACAGAACATTGTGGCCGACGCTCTGTCCCGATGTACCGAGGTCGGGGAACCCCCGGATCACCGAGGAGAAACCATCCTGAAGGCTGGGACCGTAGGAATCCACGTCCTCACCGCCGCCCAATTTCAGAACTGCCCCCGCCCGCTCCGGACAGACCTCAACGGTAAACTACAGCGAGGACAGGATGGATGTTTGTACTACGGACAATGTCTGGTGGTCCCACCCCAGGCCCAAAAACCCCTGTTGTGGGGGCACCACGATGCCCCGTTGGCAGGGCACCCAGGGATCCGCCGAACCACGGCCCTCCTCCAGAGGCATTTCTGGTGGCCAACCCTGCAGCAAGATGTGGCGCGATACGTCAAGCGCTGTAGTGTCTGTGCCCGCACGAAGGTACCCCGCCAACGACCACAGGGCCTGCTGCAATTGCCTCCCCTGCCACAGGGACCATGGCAGCGCATTGGTGTTGATTTCATTGTCGATTTACCTCCCTCCTCCACCTACACCACCATCCTTGTGATCGTGGATCACTTTTCAAAATTAGGGCACTTTGTAGCCACAACCGGGCTGCCTACGGCCAGCGAGACCGCCCACCTCCTCCTACACCACGTGATCAAGCTACATGGGTTGCCCCTCGAAATAGTCTCGGACCGAGGCGCCCAATTCACTTCGCGACTGTGGAAAGACTTGTTGCAAAGCCTGCAAATCAAACGCAGCTTGACCTCCGGGTACCATCCCCAAGCCAATGGGCAGGTGGAACGAGTGAACCAAGCAGTGGAGCAATATCTCCGTTGTTACACGGGATATCACCAGGACGACTGGTACGAACTTTTGCCCATCGCAGAATTTACGTATAATAATACCCTTAACGCTTCTCTGGGGAATTCCCCCTTCTACGTCTCGTATGGGTACCACCCTCCCCTCTGCCTCCCGAAGCTAACCGCGTGCTCCGTCCCCGCAGCAGGAGCCCTGGTGGAACGAATTCGGCAGGCCCAAGTCCTCGCTAAGGAGGCCTTGCAACAGGCCCGTCAACAATACAAGAAATATGCGGATCGTCACCGGCAAGCTTCGCCCCAATACTCCCCTGGGGATTGGGTCTGGGTCGACCGACGCAACTATCCCTCTACACGACCCGCTGCTAAATTGGATGATCGCTACTTCGGACCATTCCCTATCGAACGACAAATTAATGATGTGGCGTATCGAGTGAAACTCCCAGCCCACTATCACATCCACCCTACGTTCCATGTCTCCCAACTGAAACCCGCACACCCCCCTCAACAACCCGCCAATAAACACGTCGGCCCCCTACCCGTAACCCACGAATACGAAGTTCACCAGATCCTTGACGCCCGTCGACGCCAAGGGCGACTCTGGTACCTAATAGATTGGAAAGGCTACGGGCCGGCGGAACGATCTTGGGAACGGGCGACCGACGTCCATGCCCCCCGTTTGACCCGTTTGTTTCACTTGCGGTACCCGTTAAAACCTCGTCCCACGCTGGGTCATCCGGCTTGGAGGGGGGGTGCTGTAAGGAGGCAGGGACTAGGGGGCCGCAACCGCCACCCCCCGCCAGCACAGACCCCGGCGCAAAGGCTCCCTGTACCCCCAACAGCCCCCGCTGCTGACCTTGGCCCAGAGCAACCGCCGCCGCCGCCACAGGAACCTCCGACAGCCATGCCCCCGCAAGACAAACCACTTCCGCATCACGCTGATCTCCCAGGGGGCGGGGCCAAGACGCAGGCCGGCCCAGAGCTGACCACGCCCCCCCCGGTGCGTCGCTCAGCGCGACTCCAGCAACGCCCTAGGGGGAACCTACAAAAGACTGCTGCCAGCACAGACACAGTGCTGGTGATCGGTGCCTGACGTGCCGTGAGACTGGCCCCCTATTGTGTTGTGTGCCGTGGAGAGTGGAGCTGCCAATTGTAGTGTGGGTGACTGATTGGAGTGCAAGAAGGGTGTGTGCGTGCTTGATTGTGACCACAGGATAAGAGAGGTGAGTGCGTTGCCCAGGAGTATCAAGGGGAGCACGGGTGCCTGGGGGCTTCCCCTGCGTGAGAGTCCTGTCCTTCCCCTTTTCCCCCCTTGGGTCCTCCACACTCCCCTCCCCTCAACTGCTGCACGCCTCCATCCCCCTCCTGGACCCCCGTGTGGCTGCGAGCAGGGTCAGCAATTAAGGCTTGTGATTGCCTCCGTGCCCTGTGATGATACAGGCTGGGGACTCACCATTCTGGTAGCCCTATCCCAACCTGAGGGCTTGTTTTTCCCCCATAGCCTTGCTGACACCCGTTGCTCGAGCGAGTGGGCGTGCATGTTCCTGGGGGCCCCGACGCCCCAGACCTCGAGGGCCTTGTTCCTCCTTCCCTTTTCCCCACAATTTCATACAGGCATTAGATTCACCCCCTTGCACACACTGGAAGCTGTAAAAACAGCCTATGCTTACCCATGCCAACTACAGGAGCATCAGCATTAAGTGGGGGCAGGTTTCATTCCTAAGGTTTCCTTTCGGTGAAGGTAGTAGAATCCATTGCACAGAGCATTACATAGGATTAACCTGACTTAATCTCCACCTACCTGCTTGTCAGAGTTATCTCGATTAGCTCAGTGACCGTGGGAACCATAGCTTGCAGCCCATTGGTGGCTAGTGCTGGTGGAGTCTAGTATCAGAGCCAAACATTTCATCATGAAATGACATTTAAAGAGAATTGATGTTCAGTTGATTTATTTTATTTATTTTAAATTCTTAATATCCACCCCTCCTGTCTCAGGCAGCTCGTGGCTACTCAAAATAACTAAAAGATACAAAACCTTTAATAAAAAATTATAATAAAATATAAATAAAATAACCCATCTCCACCCAACCCACATCCCCACACACCCTTCCCATCTCCCTCTCCAAACACCTGGCGGAACAATAAGGTCTTACATGGCCACTGGAAGGTAAACAAATCTGGGCAGAGGCGAGCCTCCTCTGGCGGGGGCAGGGGGGAGAGTTCCACAGCAGCGGCGCAGCCACTGAGAACACCCTCCTCATGGTGGCCACCCGCCGACAATGTGGGACCCTATGGAGAACGCTCCTGGCAGATCACAGAGACTGGTTTAGGGCCTCTGCGATCTGCCAGAATAGAAACACCCAACAGCAAAAAGGAAGGGATAAGGATACAATATTTAATAATACATTATGTATATATCAATCTTATTCCATACTTGTACATACACACTCCCCAAACTAATAAAAAATGCAAGGAGCATCAAATGGGCAATTTGTAAAACAGTAACAACGACTGTATACCACGTAGCCCATGCAAATATTCCTCGATGCATATATCCTGTTTAATACAACAGAGAATTGCCTGAGGAAAACAATCCAAATGCGTTTCGGGGACACAAGCCCCTTCTTCAGTGGAAATGATTTGCTGTTATTACCATACATAATTTACATATACAGGCTGTAATGGAAAGAAAGCAGAGGGAGAAAAAACATTAATAAACAATTATGAACATTATACAAATATAAGAATATAAGAAGGGAGGAGGGTATAAGTAAAAACACAGCCCCAAATGGTTGCTAAATCCTGTTGCTAAATCCTGTCGCTTCTCCCTCCATAACATTGCTAAGATTAGCCCTTTTCTCTCTGTCTCGTCTGCCAAAACTCTTGTTCATGCTCTGGTCATCTCTCGCCTCGATTACTGTAACCTCCTTCTCACTGGCCTTCCCCGGTCTCACCTTTCTCCCCTCATCTCTGTCCAAAACTCTGCTGCCAGGGTCATCTACCTCGCCAGTCGCTTCGACCATGTGCAGCCCCTCCTCTCTTCGCTTCACTGGCTTCCCCTTCCTGAACGAATCCTGCACAAGCTCCTAGTCTTCACCTATAAAGCTCTTCACAACCTTGCTCCCCCCTACCTCTCTGCACTTATCGCCCTCCATACTCCAGCCCGTGCACTTCGCTCCTCCTCTGTCCCTTCTCTCACCCTTCCACGCCTTCCCTGCTCCCCTAAGCGCCTTCGTCCCTTCTCACTTGCTGCCCCCCATGCCTGGAACTCCCTCCCTGTCCACATCCGCCTTGCCCCCTCCCTTCATACCTTCAAATCTCTCCTTAAAACTCACCTCTTTCGCTCTGCTCTGTCTGACTCTTTATCCTGCTGAGCCACTATTCCTATACCTACGATCGGTTTACCCTTATCCTTGCAACATGGACCTGCCTGCTGTCATTCTCATCGTAACCAAGCCAAGTACGTGCACTTGAGACCTCGCATCTTCATGAATGTTAGACCCCTTGTCTCTCCCTCTGTTCCCCTTCCTAAGTCTCTCCCCCAGCTCCTGTCTCTCAGATTGTAAGCCCTAGGGGCAGGGACCATGTCTATTTTATTACTTTGTAAAGTGCCAGGTACACTGCTGGCGCTATATAAATGTTTGTTAATAATAATAATAATAATAAAATGGTCTATTCACTTCAATCTTACAAAGAAAATGGAAGCAAATATGCTCAAAGTAGAGAGGGTATCATTCAGTCCTCCTACACAAAAATAAAAGATCAAGATATTATCAAAAGCCAATGGATAATAAATGTATAAAAATACTCAGCCTAAAAATAGCTTAAGAGGAAAATTCTTAGCACCAAAGAGCAATATAATCATATGCTCTTAAACAAAATTTCAAGGGGTTCTCATAAATCCCCACAGCTTCATACTATAATAATAATAATAAATAATAATTAATAATAAACCTGTGTGCCAGCACAGATAATCCAATCTTCCCCTCTCACTGAAAATCTCTCTCTGCTTGTCTACCATACATCCCAACAGCTCAATAGGTTAACCACACAGGAGTTATCCTGAGGATATGCTGAGTCATGGTTAAAGTCTCTTAGATAGAGGGTATTTTCAAATGTGATGCTACCACGGGTGGCCATGCTTACTCCAGTGTGGCCACCCATGGTGGTGTCACATTTGTTCCCGCCTGCCGGATGTGAACTGCAGGTGGGAACAAACTTACCCCAGATAGTGGCAGGATTAACTCCAGGTTGTGCACTGGGCTCCCTGCTAGCACACATCCTGGACTTAGCCCTGCCACTGTCCGAGGAAGCCTACCCCAGACTGTGGTAGAGCAGGCCATCACATCTGATGGTCCACTCTACCTAACTCTGGCTGGTGACTGGAGCTTTTCTGGGCAGGTGCGGCGACCTCATAGGCCCCCACACTCACCCATCAGGGAGGGGGGGCAGGGCTGTGTGTACCACATCTGTATTTCCCCCTCCCCAGCCCCGGCTGCCATCACTTTTGTTTGGTGATGGGGCCTGATCCTGCCAGTGCTGAACACTCTCACTACAGGCAGGATCAAAGCGTGGCAGTTCCTCAAGCCGTCACGTATGAAAATACCCATAGTCTGAAGTCCCAATTATCATCTTTACTTGATGATAAAATACCAGGTCCCAATTTGTGGCATGTCATGATTCAATTTACACTGTGATGTTCACCTGAGTTGCAGTCAATTCTCTGTTGTATTATACACTGATATATACATTGAGGCGTATTGCATGGACTCCTTGGTATACAGCCATTGTTACTGTTTTACAAATTGTCCATTTGATGCTCCTTGCATTTTTATTAGTGTTTTGTGTTTATGTACAAGTATGGAATAAGGTTGGTTTATACATATTGTATTATTAAATATTGTATCCTTATCCCTCTGAGGATTTTTCTCACTGTGATTGGAGATCCTCTTTTTTCAGGGACAGAATAGAACCCTGTGGCACATCACACGAGAGGCCCCGTGGAGACAATGAACAACAGTCCCTCAGGTCCACCCACTGGGATCTCCCAGCTAGGAAAGAGCGGAACCATTGAAGAACAGTCCCTCTCACCCCAGCCAAATCTTGCAGGCAGGTCACCAATACCTCATGGTCAACGGTATCAAATGCTGCTGAAAGATCTAACAGAATCAGCAGGGTTGAATTTCCCTTGTCCAATTCTAGATGCAGATCATCAACCAAATCCACAAGTGCAGTCTCGGTGCCATAACCCAGGCAAAAGTCAGACTGTGACAGGTCTAGAAAACTGGTGCCATCCAGATGCACCCAGAGATGCTGAGCCACCACCCACTCAGGTTGATAGCTGGCAGGGGAACCAATGTCAAGTGAAGGTTTCTTGAGCAAGGGCCGAATCAGAGTCTCCTTGAGGCAGTTCGGTAACCTGCCCTCCTGCAGGGAGTCGCTGATTACCACAGCCAGCAATGGTCCCAGTGTCTCCTGGCTGGTTTTCACCAGTCAGGACAGGCATGGTTCTAATTCACAAGTAGTGGCTCTAAAAGTCCCAAGCACATTCCCCGCATCAGCGGGCAACATCAGTTGAAACCAATCCCATAAAACCAGACAAGCCCGGACTTCTATGACCTCTGGCTCTGACACTGTCTCTGAAAAGGTGACGTTGAAGAATGTGAGTGATTTTATCAGCAAAATACTCAATAAACTTGTCACAGTGGGCACTGGAAGACTCCAGTTCCAAGTGGAGACAGTCCAGACTGACCAAGCCTCTCACCACCCGGAAAAGCTCAGCTGGACGTGATTTTGCAGATGCTATGATGGCAGCAAAGAAATTCTGCTTTGCTGCCCACATAGCCATGGCATAGTCCCTTACATACACTCTATGCTGCAATCAGACATCTTCAGTATGAGACTGATGCTCTAACCACCTACCCTCATGCTTAAACTGCGCCAGGTCCTCCACAAACCGTGGGATCCTGTACTGTTGCAGCGCAGGGAGCGGATGCCTAGGAGCCATCATATCAATGGCCTCCGCCAAAAGAGTATAAGGCAACAAGGTCCTTGTTGATTGTGAAGCCTTCAAGGTCAGAGGGTAAATCTGCCAGAGTATTCTGGAACCTAGATGGTTCCAGAAGTCTCCAAGGGGAGGACCAATGTAATAGGCCCCACACCCCGCCGGGGGCAAACATGTGCTGGGACACACGCCTTGAGGAGGTAATGGTCAGACTATGACAAGGGTGAGATATCCACATCCCCAATCGTAGGACCCCCCCGCCTCAAGGTCAGTGCAAAACACCAAGTCCAGAGTATGCCACATACAACCTAGGACAGGCCCATGGAGGTCATGAACTCCTGCGCTGCCCCATAAAGACTGGTGTCAGTGTGGCTGTTGAAGTCCTCCAAAACAATAAGTCTGCAGGACCACAAGACCACTTTATGATGCCAGAAGAGATGGCTTTGTATACCAAGTTGCAGAAATGAGCAGAATAGATTAGTTAGAGCTGTAAATTCAAATTCTGTTAAGGTCAACTCATCTGTGCAAGGCAGTTGAACTGAGCATCATAGAGCCCTTCTGTAAAGGAACCTTTCTGGGGAGGTTTTTAAAAAGCGACATCCTGCCTGCTCCGTGGAGCACATAATACTCTGGGTAAGGACAGGGCTGTTTCTCAGTATTCTTAGCCAAAATTTCCCTTTCCTTTTTTCATTCTCTGGTATGCTGGCCACTCTCTTACTGTCTCATTCCAAAGATGGCCACATTCCTCGAATAGTGAGTGCGTACTGTATGCATGGGTTGTGAGACCCTGTAGGTTCCTCCTGGGTTGAAAGCGTTATCTAAAATGTTTTTTGTGACCAAGTATCATGCACAAAGTGTGGAGGTTAATGCATTTCTAGGGAGATTGCTGAGGCCTAGGTCTGAATTGTTTGCCTGTCTCAGAGCTAATTAGTGTTGTACATGGTGCCCTGAACAATGTCACAGAAGGATGTATGCTGAAGCCCACGTAGAGAAGGGGCTTTGCATGACTTACATTTCATGAAGCATGGCTCATCCCCTCCGCCATCCTTTGTCTTTGTTGGAAAGGGCAAGATCCTAGATTAGAGGGCACCAATTTATCTTTAACATCCTAATTAGGGATGAGAGAGGAAACCAGAGGAAGTCTGACATGAAGGAAATGTACATAAGTGTGTATATTCTTTGGTCAACTTCAGAGATGATGTAAATGACATTCTGAATTGTGTACATAGGAGTGAAAGGTGCTGAAACTGGTGTAACCTAGTGAAAAGGAGGAGTGTAGCAGGAGGATGAAAAAGCAAGTGCTTTTAAATGGTCTATGAGCAGGTCCTCTCAAATGTAACGACTTAATACAATACAATTTCTTCATTCCTCTTATCCGTTTAATTTTGATACACCTTGCTGCTAGGGCCCTGGGGTAGCACTACTGCTCACCTATCATTCATTTAGACTGAAGAAAAGCTAAGGTTTCTTCAAGCTTCCCTAGACTAGACAGTTGGGCCCCTCAATCTCTCTTAGAGCACTCTGATACATTATGATGTCTGTAGCAACGGTGCGGACTTAAATACATGAAACCCTAAAGCTGGATTTTTCACATGTACAGTATTTGTCTGGCAGCACCTGCCTGGTCCATTCACAGCTGCCAGCTTGAATTCTGGCCAGTGACAGTTGCGGGAAGACTGTTCATGTTGTGGTGGCTACGTGAGAATTATCAGCCTGGACTCAGGGTGTCTTCAGGCGTTACGAGATCACGGTGAACCACGGTGAATACCCACCTGTGGTCACCGTGTCTCGAACGTCTGTTTGGCAGGCGCCAGATGTTCACCACGGTGAATCCCCACATGGGGTCTGTTTGAACCACGCTTCCCGGGCTAGCCGGGGGAAGGTCCCGGGAAGTGTGGTCAAACGGACCCCGGGCCGGGACCAACGAAAAGTCACGTCTGGCCGCGCGCCACAGCCCGACGCGGCGGCCGCAATGGCCCCGCCGCCCGCCCGCCTCCTCGGCCCCTCCCAGTTTCCCCCCCGGGATCCCCCCGGCACGTCTGTTGTGGCGTTACGGGGTGACCCCGGCGGGGAACGAAGCCGGTGGTTTCGGTACGGGGCCAGAGGGCCCCGTAACGTCTGAAATCACCCAATTAGTCCCGTTTTTCCAGGAATAACTGCCACAGATTAGCCATGTAACCAGATCCATGATTTTTCATTTACACAGTCACAAAAATATTGTTTTGATATGATAGCAAAGTGGTTGGCATTATGTGTGAAAGGTCCCCTTGGAGATTAGAGTTTATATGCTCGAGTGAGAAAGTGTGGGAGGTAGTCTAGTCAACTGCACAATGACCTTAGGTAGGTTACTATACAAGATGGCTGCAGAAATTATTAAAGAGGGTTGTTTATGATAGTGTCTGGCATAGGACTCGTACGAATATTTTTGATAGAAACCTTTTCTGTATGAAAACACTAGTCTGACAGAATACCAATTTTTTTGCAGAAAAAAATAATTTTAATTTGACCACCCAAAAGTTTGGATTTTAGTTCCAGAGGTACAATAGTGTCATGGGAAATATAGTACACCATGGAGCAAACTCCATTTTCCTCCTATAGGGAGAATGCATATTAGAAATTATATTTTACTAGTAAGCATGTCTAGTTCTCCACTCATGAGCTATTTTTGCCATAATTATGTGGTGCACAGAGAATTAATGGTTTGATATTTTTGAGAGATCCTTTTATGGGAAACACACATTCAACCTCTTGTCCTGATGTGGGCAAATTAAAATTACATCTCAAATCTGTGAATTTCCCTTTGGGACAGGAGCGGCCCTAGTCTGAGATGCTCCTTATTTATTACTTTATATAGCACCAAGCCTGTTTAACTTGGAGTGTCACACAGTTGTGGTTACAGACAAGTCCCTGCCCTGCGAGGCTTACAATTGACTTATAATTCGAGGAGCAGTTTCTGGGCAAGAGATCTGCCCCTACCTGCACGTTCGGTCTGGAATACAGAAACTGACATTAACTGACCGGTTTGCTTGAAAGTCTTTATTTCCTGTGCACTTCCTTTCTACCTTGAAACTCCATATATTGACTTTGTACAACTAGCCAGTGGTGACAACTCAGGAAATGGATCTCACTGAAACTCACAACTACTGATCTCAGATATTCTAATCTCTGGAGATAAGGAGTTGCTACAGCAAAGGCAACATAAACCTGCCTGGAAGCTATGGATGCTGGGATTGTTGTTTAGCTGCTGTTAGCTACTGTACTCGTTGCTTTTAGAGACCACCCTGCATTTAAACCTTCTCACTTAACTCAACACACAGCTTTTCGACACCATCTTCAGCTCACATCCTGGTTAACCTCAGCAGCACAAGGTTGGCTGACATTTGTTTTGGAAGTTGCAAAGAGAGAGGCTGAGCAGTGTAGTTTTTTTTTTGTCCTTTAAATCACAAAATGCTCTAAGTCTATTCATTGTGTGGTCCTGAACTCCTAGAAATTCAGTGAGAGTTTTGTCTGCCTACATTCGGATGATGTTTGTAAAGGCTTGTGAAAGTTAACACAGACTAAATAATGCTGTGAATTTAAATTGGATTAATGTGATTTAATACTCCATGTGGACACAATTTGGATTAAGACTGAGTGCTTTGTTTCCATTTATTTTAATCCTTCTTTTACCTGAGTTATGGCTTGTCTACAGAAGGTTTGCAACTGGGGAAAAAATGGGTTGGGCAACCTGAATAAAACCTGTGTAGACAGTCATAGTATGGATTAACTGATTTAACATAGAAAATGCATTTGAACTCAGAAAAAGGAGTTTATGCAGAGCAAAAGTGTCCACATGGCAATTTGTTCCATGTGAGCTACTCCTTATTAAATTCACACCTCTAACTTTTAACAAATTTAATCCTGTTTTTACTTTTTATATGCTGCTTATAGGTTACCTGCCCCGAGCCTTTGGGATAAGGCAGGATGTAAATTTAAATAGATAAATACATAGTGCTGATTAAATATAATTCACTTTCACTTGTAGATAAGCCTTTAAACTAAACCAGAGTAAATCACATTTACTGCATGATCCTCTGGATCTCTATTGTTGGTGCAAACCCTTACCACTGGCACAAGTTCCATTCACTTCAGTGGGATGAATGCCAGTGCAAAGTGCTAGCACAAAGACCGAATGGCTGGAGGATTGCACCCTACATTTGAAATAAGAACGCCCACATAAGGACGGAAATGAATTTAACAAATCTTATGGATGTCCACACTATTAGTTATTCTACATTATGGCCCTTTTTACATGGATGCTGCAGCAGCGCCGATGGGTGGAGACAGGTGGGGGAGCACACCCAGCGAACACCTGGTGGCACCAAGCGGGGAGACGGTTACACGGACAGTGGCGTGGGGGGTACCAGGATGGAAAGGGGAGGGCCCAGTGGCCAAACACCCAACCTGGGAAGCACCCAGCAAACACCCGTGACATTCACATGGACAGCTGAGACCGTGACTGGTGGGGAAGCCCCGCCCAGCACAGCAACGGCACATCATGGCCGACTGTGGGCAAACAAAGCCGTGCAATGCAGCCCCGCCCCGCCCCAGAGCTGCCAGAACCTGCGTGGGCGGGGCAGGAGGGAACAGGAATGACAGGGGCTACAAAGGAGCCGTCCCCTCCCAGCCCCGGGACAGAGGCCAAGCAGCCCGGCGCCATGGAGTCCCCCCACACAGCCAAGCACCCCACACACAGCAGGCAACACAAGCACACAGGGACAGGCCCACAACCCATGGGGGGCTGGGGGGAAGCAGGAGCAAGGCATTGAGCAGGAACCGAGCAGGGAAAAGGCCAAGGGGACGGACCGCACAGTCCACGGGACCACCGGGAGAGGGGGGCGGTGGGGAGGACATGCCAGGCAGGTGAGCACTCACAGAGCCTGGCACACACCCACCAGGGGTAAGGCCACACCACCCAGCCAAGATGATGTGATGCCATTCGGGGAGTGGGGGGCGGAATAGTGGCCGCACCCCCCAGGCAACTGCACAGCACTCCCCAGCACCCGCACAAGGGGACAGGTCATAGGGAAGGAGGACACACAACCGGGGATGGAACACAAACAACTTTAATCAACAAACGGGACAACAAGGAGGAGCAGGTGAATGGGGCAACATAAACAAAGGGGTGCACCGCCAGCTCCGGCAGCAGGGGCGAGGCACCCCTGGTCAATAGGGCCAGTGACCCCACACCCGGTGCCAGTGATCCGCCTGCATGCGGTCCAGCTGGTGCACCCGCTCGAGGATGTGCAGGCGGATGTCCATCACCTCCCCCTGCTCCCGGGTGCATTCTGCAATCATCGCCTGCACTGGAAGGGACAGAGGGAGAGGGGAAGGCCATCAGAACTGGCCACGGGTCCCAAGGAACTGTACCCCCCCAGAGACACACAGGGAAAGGGCCCAACAAACAAGCAACACACTCATGGATCACATCGAACAGCCGGCCGGCTACTCTCAGGTCCTAGGCCGCCCGCTCCAGCTGACGGACCATCCCAGCTAGCTGCAGCATGGCAGGAACATGATCACAGTAGCTGTAGGGGAGAGGGGACAAGGAGAAGGGGCGAATCAACAGGCCACGGGAGAGCAGGGGGCACCAGCAATGGAGAGAGCACACCCCACAAACAGGCCCTGGTCACCCTGCACAGCACCCCATAACCCTGTATGAAGTCAGACTGGAGGTGCACACACCTGGGGCCCGCGAACCCCGCAATCACACTCAGATGCCCAGCACACCTGTTGCCCATCCATCACCACCACCACAGACGGAACGCACCAACAGGGGGCGACAGCACAGGGGAGGTGACGGCAGGGGTCACACCAACTGATAGGGGAGCCCCGGCAGTTTCCCTGGCAGCTGGCCGCCACCACCACAGGGGCAGGAGTACCAGCCGAGCGGGGGATCCCCAAGGGGTACACACACCACACCACCGGGTACCAGCACACAGCCCCAGTGACCATGAGGACACACCAAGCACACCCCCAGCACACAACCACACATACGGGGGCAGGGAGGCTGCCATGGGAGGGGCAGCCTGGTGGCACTGCCGGCACAGAAGCAAGCCAGGGCCGACCATCGCAGAAATGTGCTTTATTAGCGATGGGGGAAAGGGTTCCCCCCCAACACTGGCTGGGGATGGGGTGCATGCAGCCCCATGGCCGGTCCAGGGCACACAGACACCTGCAGAAGGAGGGCGAGGCCACAACGCACATCTCAGGGGGATGGAGCCATGGGCACATGGAGGAGGCGACGGGATCAGGCAGACGAGGTAGGCAACAGGGATGCAGATGACAGCACAGCAGCTGTGCAGCGGCACCAGGAGGGGGGGGAGGCAGTGCACAGTCACGGGCAGCAGGGTGGCAGGGAGTGGGAGGCAGTGAGGCACAGCTCAGGGACAGTCTGGTGGGATGCATATGAGCATCCACCAGGAAGCAGGGCAGGAGTTAATTGGCAGAGGTGGCCGCAGGCCTCACAGCGGGTAGGTCCCTCACTGATCGAAGGGTGCTGAGCTCCACAGCGGTAGGGGTCCTGGTCAGAAGGGGTCCACCAACATCAGTGGGCAGCAAGCCCAAGTCCCAAAGTAGGGCCCACACATCTGAGGCCAGTCGCGGGACACCACGGGAACGCAGGAGGGTGCCAGTGTAGTTGGCAGCAACAGGCAAGCCGGTACTCTGGTCACGCTGCCACCAGGCAAATGGCCGTGATCCCCTCAGTGGTCCACGGCACAACAACGGCGGGTGGGTGCCCCCACAGTGACTGCCACCTGAGAGTGAAGCTGAGCTCCAGGGCATGCCCCTGGCAAGCAGGGGCCCCAACTTGATGTCCCGTCAGTCACATGAAGCGTGACAGGAGCTGGAAGCCATTCGCCACTGACAGGGGGTCGGTCAACAACAGCTGCACATCAGGGTTCTGCCATAGGGTCCCCAACAGCATGTCCGCACAGGGAGACCACCCCTCCGTGCCCCTATCCCTGCCCGAGGGCCCTGCACAACACCCTGCCATCACCGTCCCGCTCTAGAGGAGGCACAGGAGTGGGATGGAGGTCAGTTGTGAATGAGCCGAGCACGGGGAGTGCTGCTCCCTCAGCCCAAGTGTGACCTTGCATGCCTGATATAGGCTGGGTACCTGTGGCTGGGACTCCCCAACCCACACACCGGACGGACAAGTTCCACCACAGGTGATGACAAATGAGCGAGGTCACAGCTGCCAAGAGCGCGCGGCCAATCTTCCAAGCCAGGCACCGTATCACTAGCGAGCACAGCTGCAGCATGCCAAGGCAGCTTATCGCAGTGCCGGATCTGGAGCAGGTGCAGATGCAGTGGTACCCTGGGGTGCACGGGGCCAGCCCACAGTGAATGGAGAGGAAGGCAGCGCCCATGGAGTAGCCGGTGCCCCTGCTGACCTATCCCCCCTGGCAGGCAGGTGGCCAGTGCACGCTGGGGGATGAGCAGCCAGGCTGGAGACCCAGTGACAGCGCTAAACACACCCCTGCTTGAGCACCAATTGTTGCCCAGCAAACGTGGGGCGACACAGTACATAAGCGACCCGATGCAGGTGGTCAGGCGTGGTGAGTAGAGTGAGTTGGTTGAGGGTGAATGGTGTACAGAGCGGAGGAACACTGAGCATGGAGGAGACAGAGGTGGATCAGGGATACATGGGGAGTAGGGGCTGGGGGCACAGGCCGCACAGTGGGGTGCTGATCGGCTGGGGTACAGGTGGCTGCCGGCAGCTAAAGCAGGGGCTGGTCACAGCGGTGCAGGCCGTGGTGGGTCAGTACCGTGCACCCAGAGGAGCAGGGCCTACACTGTGCTGCTACCACTCGGGTGATATCAGAGGGTTCCCGGGAGCGGGGATCCGTGGAACCATGCTGCCAGCGGACGAGCCCCCTCAGGCCACAACCATGCTGTTGACCGTCCTGAGAGCTGCTTTCATGCTGCTGCACCTACTGATGCAGCAGATGGCCCAGCTCCTCCTGCCAGGGCACCGCTACTTCCTCCAGGGGGAATGGCGTCAGAGGGCTGCGATCCTGTGGAAGGCAGTGATGGTGCGATGGGCGGGGGGGAACTGCTGCTCATCGCCATGCCATGTTGGGCACTGTGGTGTCCCTGCACACCCAGCTGGTCCTGGCCCAGTGACCCCTGAACCTGTACGTGCACCATGTGACCATTACAACCCTGCGAATGCACTGGATGCGTTCCTGCACCAACGACTGGTGGGAGAACCTGCTGGCTACCTGGACAGATGAGGAATGGATGGACCACTTCAGAATGAACCGGTCCCTCCTGACCCGGTTAGGGGAGCTCCTGAATACCCAGCTATGAAGGTGGGAGACCAACATAAGCTGTATGCTGCTGCCAGGGATGCGACTGGCCATGGCAGTGTGGAGGCTGGCCACTGCTGATTCGTGAAGGAGCGTTGGTGAGCAGTTCGGGGTGGGGACGGCCACCGTGAACAAGGCGCTCCATGATGTGTGCGACCTGATCTTGGAGCTCCTCCTCAAGTGGGTCATCCAGCTCCACAATCCCGAGGAGGTGATATGTGGCTTCAAGGAGCTGGGGTTCCCCCATTGCATTGGGGCGATCGACAGAACCCACATCCCTATCAAACAGCCACTACACGCAAAGATCGACTACATGAACAGGAAGCCAGCCTTCTCCATCAGTCTGCAGGCCATCGTGGATCAAAGAGGCCTATTTATAGAGTGTACATGGGCCAGTCGGGGAGGAGTCATGATGCGCGTATACCTGTCTCTTATACACATCTAGATGTGTATAAGAGACAGATTCATAGATGTGTACATGGGCCAGTCGGGGAGGAGTCATGATGCGCGTATACTGTGTGCGTCCCCGTTCTACGCTCGCATGTTCGACGGGGAGATCGCCCCCAACCTGTACCGCGTGATAGAGGGCGTTCCCATGGCTCTTGTTGTGATAGGGGACCCCATCTACCCACTCAGCCCATGGCTCATGAGGGTCTATCCAGTGGTGCGCAACCCTGACCACCACACGTTCAACGAGCACCTGTCGTCAGCACGCAGCATGGTGGAGCAGCCTTCGGCCAACTGAAGATGTGCTGGTGCCTATTGATGAACAGGAGCCAACTTGACCTGGACCACACCCCCATCCTTGTCCTGGCTGCATCCATCCTGCACAACATATGCGAGACCGGTGGAGCCGTCCTGGACAACCCCATACCTGTACAGAGGGCAGGCCTTGTCCCCCTGTACCAACATGTCCAGGGCAGGGCATTCCGGCGGATCTCTGAGGAGAACAGGGATGTGCTGTGCCACTGCATCTTTGCCCAGGCAGCGGAAAATGGGGCTGTGCCCATGCCTGAACCACTCCCCTGCCCACGACTTTGTAAGCCCCATCAATAAACCGTGGTGAGCCCCTTAACAGCTATCCATGCCTTCATGCCTTGTGTGGGTAAGGGGGTCCCAGGAACCAGTCCAGTGGCTTGCCTGGGTGTGAGTGCCCTCCCCTGTGGACAGCCACGGGGTGCACTGGCTGCCCAGTGTCCTGCATGCCACCTCTCACTGGTCCGCCTGTGCTGTGTCCCATGCACTTGTTGCACACACCAGTGCTACCTGGCGGCTGGGTGGGCGGCCCCCCGGCCCCATCGCCTGGCCCGGCATGTTCGCCCGCCCTCCCCCAGTCTGTACCCCCCTGCCAGCCCATCCTGCCTGCTGGGCCCGGAACAGACAACGTGACATGGAGGTACATTAACAATTGTTTTTATTAGGGGACATTATTCACAAGGGGTTGGGGATCGTTATCTTTGGGGGCGGCCTCACCCCCTCTTGGCTGCACCACCAGGGCTCGCCTCCAGGCGGGTCTTTGCTACTGCCGAGCGCTGCGATTGGTGAGTGGACGGCCTGGCCTCCCTGGCCTCCACAGGCTGCTCCACACTGCCCTCTCGTGCAGGACCCTGCGATGGCCAACAAGCATGGGGTGAAATTTCCACACGTGCACATATCGCCTTCCCTCGCTGGTGCCAGGTCCACTGGGGTTCCCAGGAGTGGCCTCTGGGCCCCCTCATCCCCTCCTGGGCCCCGATGGTGTGGTGCCCCCTTCTCTCAGGGTGCAGGGGTGCTGTGGCCGTACCTGAGGCAGTGGAGCAGCGGGTACAGGTGATGGGTCGTTGGGTGAAGGTGTTGGTTCCCGGTGGAGGGGTCAGGGTTGCAGCTGTGGGGGAACCAGGAAGGGTGCGGGCTGGAATGGCTGCCCCATCAGCAGATCGTATGGACCTATGTGGGGGAGGGGGACCCTTTGGACCAGACCCAGGAAGGGATGCTGCTGGGGAAAGCAGGGTTGGCCGAAGTGCAGGGGAGGGGGCACCTGCACCAGTGAGTGGGTGCCTTGGTGTCTGTCGGCCGCCATCCCTCCGTCTGCGGCCTGGCAGCCCCTGTCACACTCGGGCTCATGCCGCAGGGCCACCCATGAGGTTCATGACTCATGCAGCCTGACCCTCCAGCGTGGCAGCGGCACGCACTGCCTCCGCCCTGTCCAGGTGCTGCTCACGGTGGAGGTTGGCAGCATGGCACCTGTCCCAGAGGTGCTTGGTGCTGGACTGGGTCAGCATAGCTACCAGCATCACCCGGTCCCTTTCCTCCTCCCCTCTTAGCAGCTTCCTGGTGAGAGCTAGCTCCTGGGAGTAAACTTCAGCTAACCTTCTGGATTCCTAGAGCAGCTCCCTGTCCAGGTCCTTCCTCCGCCACCGGTTCCTAGCTCGCATCTCCCGGTTCCTCTCCACGCTGCTGGGAGGTGCACCCCTCGCACAAGCGGGTTGCTGTTCTGTGAAGGAAATGTTGCATCCAGTGTTAGTATGCCTGCCCGTGAGCACCACTGCCCCCTAGCTCCGTTCCTGGGGTGTGATGGAGGGCGACTCCCCCCCATTGTTGGTGCTCCGTTATGTTGCTCCCATGTGGAGCCCTCCCCCTGCCCCGCCATCATGTGGGGTCCCCCACCGACTGGGGCTCACTGTCGGTAGGGCCAGTGACAGTCATGTGTTCTGTGGCACCCATTGTGGCGCCCATCAGCACTCCTGTTTGCCCCCTACGGCCCTCCCCCTATAGGGCACGGGTGGGTGGGGGTGTGGTTTCCCATGGTTCTTGTGGAGTACCAGAGCATCTGCTCAAACCTTGCATCCCTGCAACCCCTGTGCTGCTGGCGCCCTGCTGCTGTGCACCCCCTCTGTCCCGTAACATGGCTGGTCCCCCCTGCTGGCCTCCCCCCTCTGTCCCTTTCCCTGGCTGTGTGTTCCCCGCCACCCCAGTGGGGTCCTGGACTGTCCCCCCCAACCCACAGCCGTGCAGCCGCACCAGTGTTCAGCCGCCGATGGCAGTGTGCCCCTCTGGTAGGGTGCCCCGTGGTGTTGGGTGGGCCGGCGGTCCTGGTTCTGGTGTGGGACGCATGACCCTGGGGGCCTCCCTCCCCACCCTGTACGGCCACCCACCTCTACACCGTGCCTCCCTGTGGTCCCTTGGCTGGTTTGCCCTACCATAGCGGTGCAGCTCACCAGGTAGTGGGGGTGAATCCGGCCCCTCTTTGACCACCTCCTCCTCCGTGCCTCCACCTCGTGCACCTCCAGGCAACCTTGAGCTGCAATGGGAATGGGACCCGTTGGTGTTTACCGGCACCCAGGCCCCGGTCGCTGCGACTCTGCTCAGCGTCTCCTCCCCACCCCGAGCCTGATGGGCCGGTTGTACCTGGATCCTGTTCTTCCACCTCCTGGGGGGTCGTCCCAGGTCTCAGTGGGCTCCGTGCATGCCCCTTTCCCCGTGGCTGAGCAGCCTGTGGGTTTTGTGGGTGCACGCAGAGGGAGCTGTTACCGTGGGTGGATCCCCAGGCCACCTCTTCCCCCTGCGGGATGGGGCCCTCCCCTCCCTCTTCTTGGCTGGCCTTGCTGGGGGCAGTGTCCCCCCCCTGCTCCGGGGGGCCTGGCAGGAGGAGTTGTGTGGTGGCCCTCCGTCTGTCCCTGGTGAAGGTGGTGCCGTGTGTGTGGGAGGCTATGATGTCCCTGTCCATGCAGAGGAACTTGCCCAGCTCCTCCTGGAACTCGGCTGTGGGCATGGCATGGCCGGACTTGAGATTGTTGTCCTTGAAATATTTATATCCGGACCTCAAGTCCTTTGCCTGCTGCATGCACTGGGTGACATCCCTATTGTACCCCTGCTGCTGCATCTCCTGGGGGATGGCTTCATAGACCTGTCTGGTCTCGTAGTTGGACCCTTTTAGATCCCCACATGCGTATGAAGTCCCTGGTCTTCTGCCTGGACCAGGGCTCCCCCTTAAGGGACCCGTGTGTGTGGGGCCTTCCAGCTTGGTGGCATGGGGCCCGCCCAGTGACTGTGATAGCTGTGGAGGTGGTCGTTTCCTGTAGGGGGTATTGCATTGGGGTTACTCTCTGTCCCACTGCCCCCCTCTGTGCCCTCATGGGATGACTTTCTGCTTACCTGACTGTCAGGGGGGACCTCCTCGGCCATCTCCCTGTTGGTGCAGTGCTCTGTTGTCTGGGTGCTGTCCTGGGGGGATGGGGACACAGGTTAGCTGGCTGCCACCTGCCTTGTGTTCCATCGGGCGCAGTGCCAGGGCTGGGGTGCGGCCCTCCCTTCCCTGGTTCGTGGGATCCCCTCGCTCTCACCTCACTGTTGCTGCTGCTCCTCTGGCCATGTCCTGTGGCTGTTCTGGGCTGGAGTTCAGCGGTTGGTGCTGCAGCCGCTGTGTGCCCTCGGCCCTGTGCCGGGAGACATGTGCTGTGGTTAGTCATACCGCATTCTCCTCTGGACCGGCTGGCCGGGACACCCCCCCCCCCACTGGCTGGCCGCGCCCCCTCCCCAGGGTGCTCCTGGGTCCCTGTGCTTACCCAGCCTTGTCCCACATGTGACGTGACACTGGATCCCTTGGTCTTGTCAAGGGCTTTCCTCCCAGCCATCGTGGGAGCCGGTGCACCCATGTCATGTTTCCGCCCTCCTTTACGGGCTCCCAACCAGACGTCCAGCGTCAGCTCCGGTGGGTGTGTCTGCATGGGGGCACGTGCATGACCTCTCGCACCAGCGCACTGCAGGCCTGCCAGTCCCATCCCCGTGGGTGTGAGTGTTTTGGTTTTTACATGGATGGTCGAGTGTTGGACACCCATCTCCACCCATGGAGCGTGCCGGTTCCCTCCCGGCTGCTCTGTGGGTGTTGGTGGGTGTGGGTGGGTGGGTCATGCACGCGCACCCACCCACTCGTGGATGTTTACATAGATGTTCTCCCACCCTTCTGCTGGGTGTGTTCGTGGGTGGGTGATGTCTGTGTAAAAGAGGCCTAATTTTCCTATGAAGACAGGCCCTCAATGCTCCTCACTACAAAAGGCAAAAAAATGTCAATTTATTGTTTTGAAAGGTGTCCATCTAACACCTTTGCAACATAACATTTATCTGGAATCAAACCGCTTACCTTGCCACCACAAATGAATTGTCATTGGCTGTTTTTAAATGAGTACAGCTGGGGAGGGGGTTCATGTGCGCTGAATGGGATGGCTGCAGTTCCCCCACCCACGTGGCGTGAGTGGGGAGGGATTAAAACAGGCCAGGGATGTGTGTGTGCCCCTACCCATGCACATGTTAGCTTTGCCCCACGTGGAGCGGTCCAGATTTTTCTCTGATGCTCTGTGAGTAGCCATGGGTGGGGCGTGGGGGTGCGTGGGTCATGGGAGCACGCCCCCCCCCCTGATGCCACCTTCAGACAAGCATTTGAATATGTGTTAGATGAGTCGACCTGCATAGTTGTGTCTCGTTTAAAAACAGCCAGTGGTATGGCAGTGGCAATGTTAAGCCAGCCATTGCCGTAGAACCCAAGATACACCAGTTTGAAGCCCTGCTTCCTTACAGTGTATTGTATAATGTATATAGAGCATTTCTCTGAAGCCAACAAGCTGTTCACTGAAGTAGAACAACCATAACTTGATCAACTTTGCCAGGAATGTTCTTAGGTAACAACATACAAGGAGGAGCTGTCACAACATCAGTCATTTAAAATTCTGCTCGCATTTACAGTGTAAACAGACAAGATGTTACCCCACTTTTGCCCCCATGAACCTTGGATTCACCCACCTGTCTATCAGGTGACCACCAGATGTTCACCCTGGGGCCACTACTCATGGCGTGATCCCTGGGAAGGCCAATGATGCTGCGTAGATTAATCCAGGGAAAGGCAGGACAAAACACTGCCCTGTGGCTGCCTCCCATGTGTTGGGGGGGGGGGCACAGGGCGCCCTCATGGCCACCCCTGTCTATTCGGTGCGTGACCTCCTGTGTTCATCACCAAAGAGTCATGGCCAGCAGGCTAGAACATCGAAGGAGTGACTGCAACTCTATGGTGGGTGTGTGTGGGAGTGCAGGCAAACTGTGGTAGAGAGAAACGCCTGTCTATTAATTGTGGTCCCACATGGAGCCTGAGGGTGGCAGCTGTAGGGGCCCCACAGCGCGACTACAGGTTCTGAGGGCCTCCCCTCTCAAGTGTTAACACCCAGTCTTGGTGCACATCTAGAGTAACTCTACTGATGGTATCAGTGAAGTTGCTCTACTTTTATGTTAGCAATTACGCCAACATCTGGCTCACTGTGTACAGTCAAAGGGTGAAAACAGACATAGCAATAGCCTGCTGTGGCCTGCTTTGTCATGATCTGGCCTGGACTTTCACTGCATGTCTGTGCAGGCCCTGCCAGATGTTGGCTGGGATTGTTCTGGGCTGTGTTGGCAACTAGCCCAGGCTCTCACCTCAGAAAAACTTCAGGGTCACAGCCCGGACAGAGGTCTGCCTGTTTGGGCCACAGTGGGCTATTATGTCTATTGCGGCCAACTATATCGAGGCCTGCCATGGCTGGCTGCCATGAGTGGCTGTCATTGGCTGCCAGGGTTGCCCATCATTGTGGGGACGAGGCGCAGGGTGCACATTCATGTGTCTCCCCGGTGGTCCAGCCGTTTGCACATTTGTTGTGTCATCCTATCCGGTCTGGATTGTGTTGGCAACAGCTACCCAACCTGGGTCATTTGTTTTTACCCAATGTTTGTTGGCTATGTGAGTCTTTGGATAAAAAGCCAAATAGTAGGAAAGTCTATCTTTTCTCTAGGGCAAGTATTGAAGGCTTTTCCATTTCACCAGAAGATTCCTAAATCTTTGCCCAACCTATTGGGGTTTTGTGTGAGGGCAAGTGGGAAGTGGCAAGAGGTGATTAGAAGATACTTATTGGCAGGGACCTGTGTTCACTGTGGGTGATTTCAGACGTTACGGGCTGCCAGTTCACCACAGTGGATTCCCGGTGGGGGTGAAGACATCAACCACCCCCCCGGGGCCAAAGAAAGGCCCGAACAGACGTGACAGGGCCTGGACCACGGATGGGAATCATCCGCCAGATCACGGACCGGGGCAGCGCAACAGACGTTACGCCAATTCCCAGCCGTGGCGAGCACACCAAGAATCCCCCGGGAAGGGGCGGGACACAGACATGACCGCCTGAGGGCAAACGAAGTGAAAAGGCACCAAAAGGAACGCCCACACAAGGGAAATGGGAAGGGAGGGGGGAGAGGGAGACGGAGACCGAGCTCACAGGTTCCACACACAGCAAGCACACACACGTACGCATGACTCGGGGGCACCCACAGCACCAGCACATGCAGGCCCAATCCCCCCCACACACACACAGGCACAGAGGATAGCAAAGACGGAAGGGGGGGGGGACAGCGGCGAACAGACACCACGGAAGGCAGGCCGGGCACCGCAGGGGGGGGGAGGTGGGATGCGGGACTGGGAAGAGGGGAGGAATGGGCACAGGGGGAGGGCAGGACACCACCACCAGGTACAGCACACCCCGCAGCAGAACTGTCCCCACGGGCACCCCCCACAGCAAACACACAGTCCCTGGAAGGGGGGGCCCTGCAGCTCGGGCGAATGCCACAGCGGGTGGCCAGATGTCACAGGGAACCGGCCAGGAAGGGCCCAGGAGGCCCATGCAGTCAAGTCATTCCACCGAGGGGCAAATGAACGGCAGCCAGGAGAGGCAGTCCAGCACAGCAGGTCCAAGGATGGGTGGTCCCATCAGTGAAGGAGTTCAGGAGGGGCAGTCCTTGGGCCCCAGACCCCCGGGGCACACAAGCAACCCAGGAAGGAGAAGAGAGGTCCAGAGGGGGCCCAGTGACACAGTCGGAGCAGCAGCACACAGGGACGGTGGCCTCGCGGCAGCAAGGCAAGGACAGCAGGGTGGTGGAAGGGACCGGGGTCTGGCCCACGGGCAGGTGCCCAAGTCCACATGGCCCAGGACATGAGGGGGCCAGGGAGGGACCCAGGAACTCACAGGCAGCCGTTGGGGGCAGCGAGGGGCCCGGGCCCAGGGTGGCCAGCCCGATGAAGCAGGTGGGGCCAATGGATCATGCCCCATCGGTATCCCAGCTCAGACATGTGGTGGGCGATCAGGTAGTAAGCCTCGAAGGGGTCATGCACAGACAGCCCCAACTGGACATCCGGACGGGACCATACCCGCCCCAGTTCCGACAGCTCCGCCGCGGAAGGCTCCGTTACACAGCAGGCAGCAGCAGGGGGCCAATGAAGGTGGCCAAGCCCCAGAAGCCGATGATACACTGCCACACGGGTGCGCTGGTACCCACGCGCCCC
>QEPC01010062.1:1335107-1345401 GCA_003113815.1 Sphenodon punctatus | reverse complement strand
CAGACATGACGCTAACCACCCTTTAACCACCCTTGGTGGTTATTTATGCATGTTGCAGGGCTCCATAGGGCACCAACACAGCCCTGCAACATGCATAAATAACCACCAAGGGTGGTTAAAGGGTGGTTAGCGTCATGTCTGAAAGTACCCAAAGCTACATGCCTGAGGAAGGGCTATGTGTGGCCCAAAAGCTTGCTTATTTCCACCAACAACAGTTGGTCCAATAAAAGATATAATTCAAACCACTTTGTCTCTCTGTCTCTTGGAACCAACCAGGTAACAACACTCTCTAGATCATTATTTTAATGAAGGGTTTAGTTAGTGTTTTGCCCACAAGGTGTTCTATTGCATCCCTTCCATTTAACAATTTTCTACATTTTTCACTCCAGTGCCTGTGCCCATTAAGAATCATGGTTCACTGGACAGAGCACATGACTAAGAATCAGGATTCTGGGATACAATTCTCACAACTGACTAGTCATTGTCTCTCTGAGTCAAGATTTTCAAAACCAGCTTTTCGTATTGGATTCTGCCTTGGAAACAAAGTGTTCCCAGTAGCTTCCGCTGTGTTCAATATTTCCTGAAAACCAGACCCAAGTTCTGTCAAGTAAGGCATGCAAAAGAAACGGCAATTTTTGGAAATGCTGCTGTCAAGTCCTGGAGAGGATGGAGAAGGGGGTTTCAACGACGCTGCCTCGGGACTCGTAGGGCCCGGCGGAGAGCGGTGCAGACACGGCACGCCGCCTCCCCGCCAGTGTTGACAACGGGAGGGCGGAGTCAGATGGATGCGGTGTCCCCGGGTGCCACAGCAACCCAGGATGCCCTGCGCATGTGCGGCCCTGACTCGGAAGGGGAACCCCGACACTCAGCGCACCTGCGAGCCCGAACAGAGGCGAGACCTATTTAAACCCCCACGGGGGCTGTAGTCCATTGCTGGTGATTGAACTTGTGCCGTGAGACTGGCCCCGAGCGTTGTGTGTGTAGCTGTAGCGGAGAGTGAGGCGAATAACGAGTGTGGCAGGGAGAGAGTGTGTTGAGTGCAAGGTGAGTGTGTGGGTGATTGTTCTTTGTCCTTAAGACTGGTGTGTGTTGTGAGAGTGAGTCAGCCTTGTTCCTTCTATCCCTAGCCCCAATTGCCCTGGTGTTAGTTCCCTATACTCCCTTGTACTGTGTCCCTTTGATCCCGTGGGCCCCAGTCCCCCCTCCGAACCACCACTGATCCTGCACCCCCTTCCTTAGGCCTTGTTTGCATGGGTGAGTGAGATCTTTAGTGTGGGCATTCTTCTGTTCACCAGTCCCTGTGATGAGCTTTGACTAGGGACGGCTCTTGTAGCTTATTCCCACGCCTCTATAAGACCCTGAGGGACCTTTGTTCCAACGAACGCTGCCCTTGTGACTGGTGGGTGTGTGGTCTCCCCCTCTTGAACCCTTCGCTAACCCTAACAGCTGCCCTTGTACCTCCCTGTGTACCAGTCTGCACATGTGTAGAACAGAGCTCATTTACTGTATATTCTCCAAATTAAAAACCTCCAGTTTAAGATATTAGTTAAAACACAGATAATGTCTATAAATTAAAAACCTCCAGATTAAGATAACACAGAAGGCAGTTATAATTTTCACAAATTAAAAACCTTCAGATTAAGAAATCACTGAAGGCACTTATATTTTTCACATGAAAAAACCTCCAGATTAAGAAATCGCTGAGAGTACTTATAGTTTCCAAAAATTAAAAACCACCTGATTAACATACCAGTAATGGCACCTGCGAATTCCACCATCCCACACAGCACTAGGAAATTATAAGGTGCACTATTTCCAGACAAGTGTGGAGAGAAAGCTAGTCAACTAACACATATTCGTATGAAAAGAAACAAACAGAATATCGTACTATCCTGAATCACAAACACATGAATTAGTAAACCACCACAATATTGATCACACAATGTCAGAACTATGCCTTAATGTCTATCCCAGAATGAAGACTCTTATAGTACTGTTATTGTTCTACAGGTGAGGATTTTTTAGGGAGAGCTAGTGACCTTTATTGCTCTTTCTGTGGACCATACAGAAAAGCAAACAGATATTTATTTATTTATTTATCCCACCTCCTCCTGCTGATAGCAGCTCGGGGCGGCTAACATAACCATAAAAATACAATAGAAAATGCAATAAAATTTTTAAAACAACAATATAAAACGCATAATGAGGCACCACAGAATAAAACAAAAACCCCTCCTCCCTAAACCTCACCACCCCACCTACCCATCTCCCTCACCGAAAGCCTGGTGGAACAGCCAGGTCCTACACAAACGTCAGAAGGAGGAGAGATCCGGAACCACATGGGCCTCCGCCGGGAGAGAGTTCCACAGCCTCGGTGCGGCCATCAAGAATGTTTTCTCCATAGTTGCCCCCTGCAACACCTGTGGGACTTTGAGAAAGGCATCCCTGGTAGACCTCAGGGGCCGATCCAGAGCCTGGGGGAGTGAGGTGATCCTACAAATAGGTAGGGCCCAAGCCGGTTAGGACTTTATAGGTAAGCCCCAACACCTCAGAAGACTATAGGCAGACAGTGCAGAGAGCGGAGCACAGGTATAATGTGCTCATAGTGACCCGTCCCCATGGGGACACTGCACCAGCTGCAGCTTCCGGACTGTCACCATGTGTAGCTACACATAGAGCATGTTACAATAGGCTAGTCTTGGCTGCAAATGTTGTAAGGCGTTTCATTTTAATTTATCTCTATGGGTTTTGTAATGTAAATTGATGTAATTGTAGTTCTGTTATGCTATGCTTACCCTTAATTTCCATAATTCTTTCACTCCTCATGCTTATGTATAAATGTGTGTGTACATCTGAATGGAATTGTTGCTCTGTGGTCCAAGAGTGAACAGTTAGATCTGGTTCTTCCACCAAACCTACCTATGGTTCCTAACACTGAAAGACTGTGTTCAGGACAAAAGAGAATGCAGACAAGAACAGAAAATCCATCTGCTGTCACTTCAATGCATTACCAAGTCTACTTTTTGGATATGCACAATTCTTCTTGGTATGACCTATGTCACAAGGACAAGAAGGAGGTCCACTGTTATTTCATATCCTGGCATGAAAGTGACCTGTTCTTTCTGGGATGGACTTCAGGAGTGTTATGTAACGTCTCCTGCCCAAAGTTGCGTAACACCTCTTCCAGTTGCGAGACACTTCTTCCCGGAGGCTCCCGTGGAGAGGGGCAGCTGCCAGCGGGCAGCAGCTTCCTTCTATGCCTGGATGGTTGGATGAAGGGAGTTTGGGAGTGGCAGATGGAGCTGGGATGGGGGGTAGGTGTTCAGCCACTCAACCTCTCTCTGAGGCAGCTTTACTAGCTCCCAGGTTCTTAACAGAGCCCTACACTAGTCAATTTCATCCCTCACTCACCTCAAGCAGCCAGAGCCACCTGGTCAATTACACTCAGCTGCTCCCACTCTCTGCAGCTTGTTTACAGCCTCCTCCTCCTCCTGTGTCCCAAGTCCCAGGAGACCCCCAAATCTGCTGCCCCCACCAAAGACTCCCCCTTCTGCCCAGGCTGCTGGCAAGGGGGCTGTGTTAGTTAGTGCTTCACTGCTTTTGAAACTGACAAAGCGAGCACACTGCTCCCCTGTTGGCTTGTCGGTTTCAAAGACTCTGTTGCTGTAAGTGGGCACGTGAACATTCTAATCATTGTCTTAAATGGGTCCTAAAATGCCCAGAAAGGGGTATATGCTGTGGAAGGATTTGACCAAAAGTATTCAAAGACACCCCTCAGCCACAGCCTTGAATTTTCTGTCAACTGAGTAGCCCCTCTCCTGGCTCCATTTAGCAACTACCATTCTGGGATCCAAACAGTCCTTAAGTGCTAAAACCAGCAAAACAGCCTCCACTTTCAAAATGTTACGTCTCAGCCATTCCTCATCTGATCGGACTGAGTTTTGGACAGCAGCAACCTCACAACAAACCCATCCTCACACCACAATTTCACAGTTCTACTGCAACCCATCGCCATTTAAAAAGGAATAGAATGTGTTTTTTTTTTAAAAAAACTTGTATTTTACAAAATAAAATATGCAGTTCTGAAATAGTGAAAATTTATTGCAAAATAGGTTCGCTTTTCAATATTATTTTTTTAAAAAAATGTTCATACAAATATTTAACAATTAGAAAATGTAGAGAATTCTGATTCAAGTATTTGGCATGTCAAAAAATCAGACTGTTGAAGAGTGGATCTGTTAGCATTCAAAACTCCAAAGCAAAAATCCAAATTGAGGTAGCAGAGAAGAGAATTCAGAGGAAGACGCAATACCAAGCCAAGTACGTGCACTTGAGACCTCGCATCTTCATGAATGTTAGACCCCTTGTCTCTCCCTCTGTTCCCCTTCCTATGTCTCTCCCCCAGCTCCTGTCTCTCAGATTGTAAGCCCTAGGGGCAGGGACCGTGTCTATTTTATTACTTTGTAAAGTGCCATGTACACTGCTGGCGCTATATAAATGTTTGTTAATAATAATAATAATAATAATAATAAAGAGGGCCCAGAAAAGGGTGACACTAAACAAAACATTTGACAATTTTAGAAATGCTTAATTTAGTGTTGAAAATGTCAGTCTTTTGTACAGTGTAAACATTTTTCACATTTCATTCTGAATACTTCAGTTTTGATTTAAAAAACAATCTGGATGGAAAAATCTTCAATTTTAAAAAAAGAAACAAATGTATTTTGTGTGTGTGTGTGTGTGTGTGTGTCATTTTGTAGTCTCTAAGAAGCCGTTAAACTACCAAGTATCAGGGATAAGTTTGTAAGGATTGGAAACCCTGTTATTGAAATAGTCTTCCATCTTCCCAGGCCTTGACCCTCAAAACCTGACTGCAAGGGGCAGTGGAGTAAAAATAGCCCAAAGTAACGGGAGGACAGTTCTACCCCCTTGTCCCAACCCTCAGAGGAAAGCAGGGGACTCAGCAGAGGAGATGTGACAGTGGTGACTGCTGCCGACTTGGGGGCTCTGGGACAGGAAAGTCAGGAGGTTGCCTCTATGCTCCAAACTGTGCCCCTGTGTCCTGCCTGTTCTTATGCCCATGGTGAGTGGTTTACAAAGTCACTCTCCCCCCCCCCCATCTGACCAATTTCTTCTCCCAAATCTAAAAGTAACATAAAAAAGAGCCACACCCCACTCGCGCTTTACAGACTCATTCCATCTCCCCCCACTTACCTCCACCTCCTGCCCAGGCAGCCACAGAAAGGATCTTGGTGTTAATGTGAAAGAATAACTCGGAGAACAGAGCATCTCAATACCTGCATCCTAGCAGCCACTGAACTGGAAGACCATTTTAAGTGTGAATTTGTATGAGAGCTGATAGGGTCAGATGCATTAGCGTGGGCAGCTGTGTTGAGGATAGCTGTGAAAAGGACACAAAGAGCTGGAGGTTCCCTTTACCTGCCCAGCAGCCAGGCAGGCAAAGTGATCTGAGCTCATGCCCAGCTCATCATGTAGCTCTGCTGTGCTGCCTTGCCTACCTTACTGGCTCAGATGAACTTCTCAAAATTTGGTAGAGTCCTGTGCCACTCTGTCTATGCTTACAAAGCCAGAGGTAAAGGCGCTAGGAAGAGAATTCTTCACTGGAAGGTTCTGACCATACTTCATATCTGACCTTTCTCCAATCTGGGAGATGTTTGGATTGGGACATTTACAGTAAACCATAAGGTGTGTGTTGTAGGGCTTAGTGCATGGGACCAAGAGAGTCTGGATTCTCAACCAAGGGATGATGAGATAAATTGTACTGGAAAGCAAGGGTTGAGTGACGTTTTCCTCCCTCTTTTCAAGTTGGTTAGTGGTGTAGGAACCACGCTATGGTGAGACTCCCTAAGAGCTAAGGGGATGTGTCTGCATCCCATCACCACTTGGGGGTGGTGGTGTCTGAAGGGCGGGGCCCCCGGTTCAGGCTCGAGACGGTTGGTATGGGGCTTCAACCCACCCTGACCCAAGGGGAGGGTGAATTCGAAGGGTTGATTCACCCGGGTTAGGTTAGGCGGGCAAGAATTAGCTCAGCCCCTTTACCTACTTTATATAGCGTGATTCCTCTACGCTATACATGCAAATGTTATGTTCATTATTTGTTTGCTAAATGTTTGTATACAATGCAATAAAGTTGTGGCCAGTGACTCTTTATCCCAAAGCATGTCTTTGACTGTTCTTATGGGTAGTGTGGGCACAAAGTGTATTATGCAATTTCTAGCTCACTTTTACAGGCCTAAGCAATTTGGATAGTTCTGAGAAGCATCAGAACACCAGGTACTTTTTTGAGAAAGGCCTGAACTCTGAAAACATGATTCTCCAGTGTCCTGCTCCTCGCATAGACCTTTGCACTGGAGCAAAGGTGACTGGTGGTGGTGGTGATGGTGTTTTAATCTGGTAGTGTTTTGATCCCACTTTGCTCTGATGTAATTAACTTCAAAACTGAATCTAGAAAATTTTGTTCATTCACCACTGCATGCAAAAAGAAAACATAACTTTTTAGGTTCAAATTCAACTAGCCAAACACAGATCTCCTTAACACTTACAGCAGCAATTTTTACTTTCAAGAATAATTTGATGGCTGTATGTATATGGATGACTATCACAGAATTATTCTTCAGGTCCCAGTTATAATAAATACATCAATCAAATTATGGAGGGATTTACTTTATGTGCCCAACTTTAGTCCCATTAGAGACACATAACACATACTTATTTTTTTTCTTAGAACAGAGTGGACTGCTCAACATCTTGAAAAATGGGCCCCATGCACAGTGTGTAGTAGAGAATGGGGGATGCTTTCCCCTCATGTTTCAGCAGACCTTCTTAGCTGTGACGCCATTCTTCAACACACTGACCACCTCACAATGATTCTTTAGATCTCTTAATGATTCTTCCACCACCTTGAACAGCTATGCATCATCCATCACCCTATGAGTGTAAATTTATGCATATGAATGTGTAAAAGTTTGGAGAGCCTAATATATTCAAAAATGGTGCAGATCACCACTCTGTACAGTACAAGTCTCATTTTAACCTACATCTCTAGTGCACATGCGGAAATTATATTCTTGAAAGAAGAGTTATTTTATGATCTTAGTGTGCACATTATTATGTTGCAACCTAAATTTGAGGGCATTCATTTAAATGGCAATTAATTATCTACAGCATTGAGATACCAAAGCAGGCGTCCATTCTTAACATAAGCAGAAGCACAGGAAATTGAAGTGCTTTGATTCTTAAAAGTATCTCAGGTTATGAATTCTGTAGAGAATGGATGCCCCCAGATGAGGTCATTGTTCATCAGGTATTTAAACTACTGTGTTTGTTTCCAATGAATTTTTTTGGTAAAGAAAAGCATGATTTTCTTATTTTTGATCATTATGGGATGGTCTGTAATGGACCATAGATATTCTGCTTTTCTCTGAAGCACTCTGACTATAACTGGAGTCAGCATATTAGGTTGATAGACCACTGGTCTGGTTAGTTTAGTTCCTGTGTAATAACTTAGCGCCTGATGTTGCAAGGTAATTTGTAAAATCACTTACGTACATGGTTGTAGAATCAGAATCTAGGGCATTAAAACATTTTTTAAAATTAAATTTGTTATGTTTTTTTGATTGACTTGAAGCATATACTGTGAACCTTATGGTGTATTAAAGCACTGATGGAAAGGCCAGTGAATTCAACAGAAATTAGGTCATCTAGATAAAGGTTTCCAGAATATGAGAATATATGGAGCTGTGGTATCTCTTCTATGGAACTGTTATGCTATTTAAGGAATGTCTGTTAAAATAAGTGATGTCTGGTAACTCTAATGGAGTCTTTCAGTGGATCCAATGTGTTTAGGTTAGGCTCATATAACATAAGTAAGAATTTTCTTTTTTCACTTAGTCAAGGAGGAAATGAGTACAACATTGCAAAGAAAGTCATGATTATAGAGCTGCAGGAGCAGGTCTGTAGTTAAGGTGGCTTGCATGCTTTGTTAAAATTGCAGTTATTCTACTCATTATAAAATAAATATGGTGTATCCTATCACTTTGAAATATTGTACGGAGAATAGCTTGCGTGAGGGATTGAACCTATCCAAATTTCAGACAGATTGGTTGAAAAACAGCTGAGTTATAGTAATTTATATTTTGAAGGCAGAACTGTTTTTTCTGTCTTTTGTGGTGACCTTTTCTTTTGGACACATAAAAGTTTGTTTTAGCTTATGCATCTGGAGGTGTAGAGGTGTCAGAAAATTAAAGTGTGTATTGTAGTCCGTGTTTGAGTTTAGATTTTGCAAATCTGTTGTGGTTTTAAGTTATGATATTTTGAAGTTCACATGTTATCCAGTTGAGAAAGTGAGATTTTTTAAGTTATGTCAGGATGGACATGGATTATATGTACAACAAATGTACGTATGTTTTATGTATGCCTCCCTCTATGCTGTCATATAGAAGAGAATGGGTATCCATGCGTAGGATATAAATAGAGGGGTTATTATATTTAGATGTTAGTTCCACATATATGCTATGTACACATGCCCATTCTCTTCTCTTGTTTTTATGAGAGGGTAGAGGGACACATACATAAAACGTCCACAATTTTGTTGTATGTATAATCCACATCCAGTCTTACATAAATGAAAAGTTTCATCAATGTGTATTACATGTACAACCAGCATGTGGACATTTTTTTGTACATGTCCCTCCACCCATGAGCTACACAAGAATAATTGCCACCCTAGGCAGTCTTAGGCAGCTGTCACCTCCATCCCCCCCATGAAGCTTAATAGCAGGTGGATTGGGGTGGGGGTTGGGAGAACTGCCTCCTTGAACTTGCCACCCCTAAGCTTCGATTCGGTCACCACTGCCGAGCTCTATAGGTAATTAAGAGTTGCATGTGGGAGAAGCAGGGCTTGCCAGGGCAGCAAGTTCAAAGGAGCCACTCTCCTGCTACATCCGTACCTAGCTGCATAGCTTGGCAGCAGATGGATGGGGGAGTCACCTCCAACTTGCTGCCCTAGGCAACCTGTTGAAATAAGGAGATGGCGTGGAGACTCAGGTGGCATACAGCGGCTAGATGGGTGGGACTCAGGAGCCACTCTCTTGAACTTGCTGGCCTAGTTGGCCTTGTCCACCTGCACTCAACCATCCCTATCCAGACACTGGAGTTCTGGATCAGTGCTTTATGAAATTGGTGGAAATTGATGAAGAGTGCTAGAAATTGATGGAAAATGACAAAAACACACCCATTGATGGGAAATGATGAAACATAACTCCGTTCATTTTGTGCCAGGGCAGTGACAAATTTAGGCCCTTTTCAAATGGACCACGGAAGCGCAGCAGTCCGTGGGGGATGGTGGAGGCAGCAGCGGGTGTGTGGCATGGGTGTGGGCCAGCACATGGATGCACACCCATCTTCACTGATCTCCATGCACAGAGGCACCTCCATTTCCCCCAATGCCTCCATGCATGGGGGATCAGTGGAGAGCAGGAGCACATATGCATTCCCACTGGTGGTCACACGAATGCCCCCCCCCTTGCGCATGCAGTCGCACACATGGGCACGGGGGCGTGTCTGTGTAAAAAGGACATGTGGAGTGTTCAGAAACTGGTGTGTGGGGAATTTGAGGGAAAGATGGCAGATCTGGGGAGGGGGGCTAGGTTTGTGAACATGGTCATGCTGGGCAGGAAGGGTGGAGGGTGCACTCTTCCCAAATATGGGATTACTTCAGTCAGCCCTCCCAAATGTCCCCGGAAGAGGCATGATCCACTGTGCTGCAGGGGGGCTGATCATGGCACCTCCATCTTTATTTATTTATTTATTTTATTTTATTTATATTAAATATATATCCTGCCCCTCCTGCCCACAGGGCAGCCCGGGTGGTGAACAACAGTATAAAAAAGTAAAACAATTAAACAATTAAAAACCATTAAAAATACACAATACAGGGGAAAAAAGACCCTCCCTCTCCACCCCTCTCCCTCGCCAAAAGCCTGGCAGAACATGACAGGAGAGTGGGAGCCAACCGAGTCTCCTCTGGGAGCGAATTCCACAGCACAGGGGCGGCTACCAAAAAAGATCTAACATCGGTGGCCACCGGTGTAATGTGCTCCCGGCGACCCGTCCCCGTAAGAAGACGGGCCGCCGCATTCTGCACCAGCTGCAGCCTCCGGGCCAAGAACAAGGGAAGCCCCACGTAGAGCGCGTTACAGTAGTCGAGCCGCGAGGTGACGAAGGCATGGATGAGGGAGGCCAGGTCCGGGCCAGAGACATACGGACGCAGCCT
>QEPC01010062.1:1291690-1331571 GCA_003113815.1 Sphenodon punctatus | reverse complement strand
CCCCCCCCCGCACCACCCGCAAGCAGGTAAGTCCAGGTGGGGGAGAGGATCCCTTCAAGCAGGCTCTGCGGCTCCAGCCACTGTCTATGGGCTTTTAGCCCCTGCTACTTCCGGATGGGGGGGGAGGGGACAGGACAGCCCACGTGGCTGCCCTCTGCGTTCCCCCCCCCCTGCCCCCAACTCACTAGTTCTTCTAATTGCAGATGGCTCAACCTCAGCCAAGCCCCCACAGCCGACAGGCACTGGGAAAATAGGGAGACTGAATTACCTGGGTCGATGGAAAAGGAGAGGTAGAGCTGAGTGTCATCAGCATACTTATGACACTGCATGCCCTGAAACCCTCTCACGATCTTGCCTAATGGCTGCATATAGATGTTAAACAAGAGGGGGGACAGAATGGCACCCTGTGGGACTCCACATGTGAGGTCCCGGGGGGAAGACGTACACTCCCCCAAGACCACCTGGTGAGTTCTCCCAGCCAGGAATGAACGAAACCAGTCCAAGACCATTCCGCCAATCCCGGCACAGTCCCGCAGGCAAGTCACCAACACCTCATGATCGACTGTGTCGAATGCAGCCAAAAGGTCTAGCAGGACCAATGAGGACTGACAATCCTGATCCAATGCCAGACGAAGATCGTCAATCAAGGCCACCAATGCTGTCTCCATCCCATACCCAGGCCGAAACCCAGACTAGGAGGGATCAAGGAAACCAGTGTGGTCCAGATGTTCCTGGAGCTGCCGTGCCACTTCCCGTTCAATAGCCTTCCCTAAAAAGGTTGCACTACCATCTAGTAGCACACGTTCATGGTATGGAGGTGGGCAGCACAAGGAAGGGTGCTTGGAGGCCACCTTGCAATGCAGAACAGGCAACCATTTTGGCAAGGCGCTGTTGGGACCAGAGGCAGGAACGCTGATCTGCATGGACTGCTAGCAGAGGGAATGAAGCCCCTCCACTTTTTGAGCCCCAGCAGCCACCACCCATTCCTCCGCAGCCTGGTCCTGGAGTGGTAATGTCCCTGCCCTGTACCCTAATGTAGATCCAGGAGGGGATTCATGTTGTGTGGGTGGCACTGGATGGCCTGTAGGCAGAATATGACAGACTCCTCAGACAGTGGCAAGACCTATTGGAAAAAGTACACCACCTGTGCAGCTACTATTCCCTTCTCCAGGGCCAGAAGGTGAAATGAGAGGCCTGCCAGGATTCTGTAGCAGAGCATAGGCAGCAGCTGTGCACCGCAATAGGGGCTTCTGGCGTACAGGGCATGCCTGCCTCGAGTGCCCCTCCCCAACCTCTTGCCACTACCACCTTGCCAAGTCCTGCCAAGTGGGCATGAAGATGAAGGTGCTTTACACCCCACACTGCATTTAATAGTTATGTTTTATTATTTAATTTAATCTTATGTTAATTAGGTTATAGGTTAAGATGGGTTAGATTACATAAATAGGTTAATTAGGTCATAGGTTTAGATTAGGTAAAAATAATTTAAAATTGATTATTTTTATTTTTATAGTAAAATATATATTTTTTTTAAAAAAAATCTTATTTATGTTAATTAGGTTATAGGTTTAGGTAGGTTAGATTAGGTAAAAAAACAATTAACTGTAATTTGTAAAAAAGTTATAGTAAAAAAATAAAATTCTTATGTATCATTATAGGTGCCTTGCAATTAAATGAAGGTTGATAGTGTTGTAGAAGGGGGAATTTAGTGTATTCTAGGATCAAAAACTTTAAGTTTAAGAAACATGCTCCAAAAATCATGAAAATTGTAAGTTAAGATTCCCACCCTAACTTGTATGCCATGTAAGCAGTAAAGACATTGTACAGTCTTGCATATTGTACTCGCTTCCAACTTAGGCTTCATGCATTCACACTTTGCTGTCGCACCGAAAGAAGACAAGACACCATGACTGGGTTTTGAACAGTCGCACTCTTTATTTAACCCATTATAATCTTAATTAAGGTGGGGGTAATCGCCTAAAGCGATATGGGTCCAGTACTATGAATCTTAAATTCAGAACAACAAACCCCATGGGTGGTTCCGATGTACCCCTCGATTACCACCCACAACTGCCCATAACGTCTCCCCCTCTCAGTGACACCGGTCACAGGTGAGGGGGACCACAGCTCTCGACATGAGTAAGGATAAAGGCGCCTGCCAATGGGGGACCATACTTGCCCCTACCGCCCTCGCTCAACGCCCATCCCAGGGAGGTTGCCCCGCTGCTTGCCATACTCTGCATTCCGGCGAGTGGCCTCCCCATCTCTTAAGGAGATGACTCTTACTTATGACCTATCTATTCTAGTCTACCCTATAGTACTGGACCCATGCCACAAAAGGTTCGCCGGGACTACCCGGACGAGCCCGACCCCCACCTAACCAGCTAACCTGTCTAATAACTGAACCTGTCTAGTACCTGAACCAGGGTCTTTTTCAAGGCTCCCAGGTACAATTCGTTGCCCTCAGGCGACAGATGGACACCGTCCACCCTGAAAAGCGCAGGGGATTTGTGCATCACCGCCCGACTGTTGATGCGCTCACCCCCCAAACCTGTGAGCCACCTCCCTACAGCTCTGTTAACAGTCTTTCTGGTCCTGTCAATCTTTCTGGGGTGCACACCTGGTCCCCACATCATCCGCTCGACTAAATCGGTCCATATAATAAGGGCGGATGGGAATCGGTTTTTAATTTCCCACAGGTCTCTCTTTATGTCTTTGATCAATTGCACGCCCTTCAGGTGAGGGATGTCGTTCTCACCCAGATGGATCACGATGATGTCTGGCAGTGGGCCCCATCTCGGAATCTGGAGGGTGGGGATGAGGTGGCACCATCTCATCCCCCCCTGCCCATCAATTGAATCTCAGCCTGTGACGATATCCCCAGTTGTGATCCCCAGTTGGTCTGACTGGCTGCCTTGGCCGCCCATCTCACCAGGCTGTGGCCCATGATCCAGACACGCTTCCGAGCCCGGGTGGAGGGGGGTGCACCTAAAGAACAAGAAAGACTTCAGAGTTGGTAATGTGCGGGGGCAGGCCGCATGTACGTATAGTAGGCCCCCGACCTCCCACGGCCCACCGACCGGATCCCCTGCTCGGACATGCCGGCCTCCGCTGCAAATGTGGCCGCCCCTATCTGAAACGAATGTGTCCCGAAGGCAGCCGATGGCAGGCCGAGGCAGGACAGAACAGCATGGAAAACTGCTGTAAATTGGTACCTAGTCAATTGGTGCCTGTTGGCATGTCTAAGCAGGTGGCCCGGGGCGGCCTGACTCACTGTGAGAAACGCTTCGATGGCCCTGACTGGGTACAATTCGCCCACCTCTGCCCTATTAAATCTTACAAGCTGGCCTCTACCCCTCTGGTTGGTTTTTGAGCGCCGTATGCGCAAGGCCATTTTCGTTGGGCCGATTTGGACGTCGCTGAGACGCAACGCCCTCCCTGAGGTGTCTCTTGCTGATTCAGACACTAATTCGCTGATGCGAAAGGCTCCAAAAACCGCTAATTTAAACAATGAATTAAACAGTAAAACTTCGTAACCATTGAAGCAAATCTGGGGCAGTGCTTCACACATGCTCAACAGTATAGATGGGGTGATCGGGACCCTTTGGTCTGGTCTCCTGACCTGTTCCCTGTGCCAGCTTTCAATAAGGCGTCTGGCAAAAAAGCCCCGATTGGGAGGGAGATGAGCCAGTAAATTGCTAACGAAACCCAATGCCGACAACTTCCCTGCGATGGTACCCGGGGCCGCCCCCCTGTGCCACAGGTGCATAGCAAACTGGAGCATTTCACCCTCTGGGATAGGGAAGCCCGGGGCCCACCCCCATGCCAACCGGCACAGGTGAAATTCCTGGAAGGCTCTGTCATAGGCCGCTCTCGTGCGCAGCGCCAGTGATCCCAGGATGGAGGTGCGCAGCTCTACCACCCAAGGCTCCATACTGCTGGCGGCAGCGGTCAATCTGGAAGCGAGAGAGGGCGTCTGCAACACTATTGTCTAGCCATGGAACATGCCTGGCTTGGAAAAGGATATTACATTTCAGACAAGTGAGTACGAGAACCCTCACGAGCTTCATCACCCTCGGTGATCGCGATGACTGGGTATTAATGATGTGGACCACAGCTTGGCTGTCACACCAAAATAACACCGATTGATTTTCCAACTCGCTCGGCCACAGGTGTACTGCTACCACAATGGGAAAGAGCTCCAGGAAGGTGAGGTCCCTGGTGATTCCTTGTTCTATCCATTCCCTTGGCCATGGGGCGGCCGCCCATAGTTCCCTAAATATTACCCCAAAACCCGCTCCCCCAGCAGCATCTGAGTGGACCTGCAGCTCCGCTTCAAGCAACAAACAATCCCTCCAAAAACTGGAGCCATTAAATTTGGACAGGAAGGTTGCCCAAATTTGTAAGTCCTCCTTCATTTCTTTCTTCACCCTGACATGGGTGGTGGTGGTGGTGGGTTACCTGCCAGTTTTGCATACAGACGGGACAAGAAAGCACGCCCTGGGGCTATCACGCAGCACGCAAAGTTCAGGCTACCTAATAGTGATTGGAGGTGGCGAACTGTCACCTTCGCCACCCCCAAACATTCCTCCACTTTGCCCCATAGTGAGATCAGCTTGTCCTCCAGGAGGCGGGAGATGGCCATAACCATGTCCATCTCAATCCCCAGGTAAGTCAATGTAGTTGAGAGGCCCTCTGTTTTTTTGTGGGCGAGGGGGATGCCTAGTTCACTGGCCACCTTGTGAAAAATTCTCATCAATTTGCTGCACTCCTCCGTGCTGGCCCTCCCGATGAAAAGGAAGTCATTCAAGTATTTTGTTAGCCCTCCCCCAGTGGCTCGCTGCTCTACTATCCACTTAACCAAAGTACTGAACCTCTCGAAAGCAGAACATGAGATAGAGCAGCCCATTGGCATGGCCTTGCCATAGTAGTACTCTCCGCCGAAATGGAATCCGAGGAGAGGAAAACTATCTGGACTCACCAGGAGCAGGCGAAAGGTGGATTTAATGTCGGATTTGCCCAAGACGAATGAAGCATACTGGACAGAGGTGAGGTCCTTGGGTATAGCATCATTGACCGACCTGCCTCGGGGATAGGACAAGTGGTGAATTAACCTGAATTCTCCGGGAGCCTTCTTGGGAACTACGCCCACTGGGGAAATAACCATGTTGCTGAAAGGGGGGGGCCGAAAAAGGGCCAGCCACCCTACCCTCAGCTTTCTCCTTATCAATTTTTGCCCAGACCACATGCTCCAAACTGGCTACCGATTTCAGGTTTGGGGGCACCCTCTGCTGTTGCATTTCTTGGGCTGGTATTTTAAACCCTTGCTGGAAACCCGTGACCACATATGCCACCTCCTCCTTGTCGGGGTGGTCCAGGAGGGCGGCCTCAAGCTGGGCTGCTTTAACTGGTGTTGGGGCTTTTTCCAGCAGCACCCACGCCACCTGGTCCGAAACTCCCTTTGCTAGAGGGGTACTGTTTTCCCTTTGTACCGGGCCGCCACGTGGACAAGCGGAGTTCGCATGGTGACCCCCACAGGTGGAGCATGCGTGACGAAATCTACATGATGCCCGTGAACACTTTCCCGAGTGGCCAAACTCGAAGCACTGCCCTGGGGAAGACCCAATTGCCCTCTTTCCTTCGTCGCGTAAGGACTCTAAGGCTGAAGAAGCCCCACCCCTTGCCAGGGGATGCCCACTATCTGACCTCGGTATACTTCCTGATCTTCTCATGCAGTTGAGCCACAGGTCGTTTGCGTGCAGGTCCCACCTGAGTCCTGGGGTAAAAGCTGCATGGTGACGAAAAGCTTCGTTATAGCGGAGCCATGCCCCGGCCGGACCCGCCTCGTACGCCCGCCGCACTATGTCGGCATACTTTAGCAAATCAGCCGCCCGACCCGGGTAAGCCTGAATGATGACCCCTTGATAAATGGAAAAGGCCGCCATCCAATTTGATCAATTCCTTTCGGCTTTTGGCCGCTTGAAGTGCTCTTTTTCTTTCTTTCCCTCCTGCTCGGCTGGATCCACAATGGGATCGCTGAACAGCAGGGCGAAAATGTCAATATACTCCCCTCTCCAGATCTTCTCTCTGGTAGCCGGGAGTAGATGATCACCTATGGGGACTGATACCATCGCGTATCCCCCACCTACTGGGGGAGGCTGGCACGCGGGCGTCGTGGGCGCCTGTGTCTCTGTCATCCAGATGCTTGGTGTCAGTGAATTCAGGTATGTGGGGGACCACACCTGCAGGAGGTGTACATTCAACAAAGGAGTGCTTTGCCCCTGGACCGGGCTCACCCCTCCTAGGCCCGCCCCCTTACCAACAGCGGGCGCGGGGGAAGGAGGGGTGGGCACGGCGACTCAGGTCCCGTTCCACCAAACAAGCTGGTTCATTGCAGCCACTCCTGGCTGCTGAGAGGAGATCACTGCCCCGGTGGTGCCCGCTGTTACCCCTCCCAGTGCTCCAACTGGAGGCAGGGCCGCCCACCCGGTGCTACCATTCCTCCCCCATGGGAGGTATCCACTCTCACCTGTAGCTTGACGCAATGGCATTGCCGCTCCTTGGTGCGATCCCGGCTGCCCGGCCCGTTGCTGCACCAGGGCCTGTATGGCGCTCTCGATTCTAGCCACTCACTGGTGCAAGCCATCGCTGTCGTCTTCTTGTGGAACGGGAGATGCAGGTGTGGACCTTGCAGACAGAAAAGGGGGCAAAGGCTCCCCGGCCCAGCCCCATATGGAGGCTGACCCGGCTGCCTGCCCGGACCCCACTGGGGGCACGGCAGCTGGTAGGGGGCCCCCTGGTACGGGGTGTGTGTGTTCACCAATCCCCCCCAGCGGTACGGCCAAACCCGGCTTCTGACTTCCCCTGATGTCCCCCCTCATCCCCATTGTCGTGTAAACGAGGGGGGTGGGGTTCGCTACCATGGGATCCACAGTTCCAGCGAGGCTGCTTGACACAGGGGGGTTAGTTGCATGCGGGGTTGGTGCCCCTTTGACATCCATGGGATCGTGGTATCGGGCTGGGGTCTTGCTGACACACCCACCCCTATGAAGTGGAGGGGGGGCCATGGAGGACCCAGGCTCAACCCCGCCCAGAGGAGCCTGTGCTCCCAGGCTCGCTGGTAGGATTCCCATCCCCAACGCCTGGTCAAAGGGGGTCACTGGGGGGGCAGTGGACAAGGGATCCTCCACCCCGCCCAAACTGCCTTGCAGCCCCCAGGCAGGTGCCCCGCTTCCTGCAGTCTGGCTGTTATTCAGGCCCATGGGCTAGTGGCTGAGGGTTGGTCCCCCCCACCCATGTTGTCCTGCGGCCCCCATGCGGGGCCAGGGTTGTTCACCAGGGCCTGGCTGGGGAATGGGGCGGAGCCCTGCAGGAGCTCCCTCAGCAGGGCTTCGCACCCGTCCAGTCTCTCACCCAGGGGTCGCTCCACCTGTGCTTCCCCACCCCCTGCAGGCAGGGGTACTATTCCCTTGCCTGCTTGCACCTTGAGAGGCTCCCACTCACCCAACTCTGCTGCTGGAATGTGGGGAGGCACCTGGTCATCGGTCCGCCGGTGCTTGTTCGCCACCGGCGCAGTCGCCTTTTTCCTAGTCCGTCCCATCGCTCTGGCAATGAGACCCGATGGGATGGCTCCACAGCTTGTCCAGCTGCCGTTTCTTGTAATGCTCGGGCCGCAAGTGGGGCCGGAGCTCCGTCTCTCTAACTACAACTAGTGCACGCCTATCAGGCGTGCTCCACGTGATCGGGCTCCTCCAATTGGAACCGGCGGGATTGCTGTGGCAACCCTGGCTGGGGATGAATGCTGGGCGCGACCGCCGCTTTTTCCCGCTCCGGGAGTCCGTGGGAGCCTGGAGGCAGGAAGAAATCCCCTGTCTTATCCCGTCTCCTCCCAATCAGGCGCGACATGGTGCCTTTCGCTGTCCACTGTCCCCCGGATGGGGGAGGGGAAGGCGGAGGCCATTGTCTGGGTCTTTCTGCCCCAATTCTCTTCCTCTGCAGGTTGGGGGCAACACTGAAGTTGGGGAGAGCAGGGGGGCATCTGCTCCCTGCTGCCCCTATATGCTTTAATTTGGGTTGGGGAGAATGGGGAGAGCTGAGTACTTGGGGGGGGTATATATGGGGGAGGAAAGGTTGATGGATGTGGGATGCGCCCAGGAGGACAACACTGGGGGCAGCAGGCTGGGGGGAGGTGTCTGTATGGGGAGGGGGCAGCCAGGTGCTAGGAGAGGGTTTATGGTGGACAAGGCTGAGAAATGGGTGATGTGTATGCACAGACAAGACTGGGGAGCAGGTAGAGGTGGCAGGAAATGCATGTGTTGGTAACAGTCAGACAAATTCTGGGAAAGGTGTATATGAGGAGAGAAGTCTGAGAGATAGGTGATGATGTGTATCCATGGACAAGGCTGGGGGCAGCTAGAGGCGGGAAGTAGTGTTTGGATGGGGAGGGGGTACCCAGGTGCTGGGGGGATATATGGGGGGGGGGGAGGAAATCACTGTGTAGTAAGCAGATGCACTTAAGGTGCTGCCTGAGAGGGGTACTATAAATGAAGGTGAAATTGTGGCTACAGTGGAGACAGGGATCAAATTGATAATATTGGGGTACGGAGGAGCTTGCTGTCACCAGCTTCAGTGTTGTCTCCAACCTGCAGAGGTAGAGGATTGAGTGTGAAAGACAAAGGCAAAGTGCAGGTGCATGTCTAAGTTGTAAGCAAGCACAATATGGCCCTTTTCACACAGACACTCTAAAACGGATAAAATGGGTGTTACATTTTGTTATACATGTTGCAGGGCTACAGGTGTGCTCTATGGGTGCACTGCAACATGTATAATAACATGTAACACCCATTTTCGGAGTGTGGTTGAATTTGTAAGGGCCTTAAAATAAACTCTCTTAAACTGAAGGTTTTTTAATTCTTGAATCTTCCTGCTGTTACACTCCCTAGTGATTTGGTACTTAATTGTGAAAGTGGTGGACTTAGATCATAGATCCTCCTACAGCAAAAGTGCAAGTGCTCCTGATTTTAAAAGAAGTCACTATTAGCCACTTGCAGTCTGAGTCCTATGCCATAGACCTGAGCAATTCTAATACTATCTAGTAGAGGACAATGGTTACCCATACAATCCACTTGTGGTTTACCATATAAGCGACTGCAGAAAAGTGATGAATTATCACAAAAAATGCATTTTATACCATTAGCAAGGTGAGCTGTTTGTAATGATGAACAGCTTCCTATAAATTGAATGTATTATTTGAGTTCATTTGGTGTAACTGCAATTAATGGGAAGATCCTTTGGTTAATGTGTTTCATACTAATGAATTTGCATTTCCCATAAACGAAATGTTCTCAATTTGCCACTTTCCAAAGGTTATGCTTTGAAGTTGCAAAGTATAAGATAGTGCTGGCCATTTACTATTTTTTTTGTAGTAGCTTCTCAAATGGTGTAAATTGGAGTAGCTCCAGTAAGCTTTCTTAAATCACTGCAGTACAACTTTGGAATATAAACAAGATAATGACAATATTGTATTTACAAGGTTCTAGAACTAACAGAAAAGCCCAAAACATTTTGCAGTACATCTCAAAAACAGGAACAATATACATTCGGTACACACTTTAATCCGAGTGGGATTAAATATAAGCACAAAAATAAAACATTTAGTATTCTACATTATATTACAAGGAGGACAGTCAATAAATAGATCAATAAATAATGGGGAGCACAGAAGGGATTGCGTGAACATAGATGAAACTGGCTTCAGTTGGTACTTGATAAAGTCTTTTGTGTTGATTCCCATGAAGTGTCAGAGTCATTTCTTTCAAAGACAAGTCTCTTATCACTTCCAGTGAAGATAACTTTGCCTTAAAAGTGTAAAACCAATGCAGGGACAGTACAGTAGGCTCTGGCTGAGAGTAGAAGAGTCAACGTCAGTTACACTTTCCCAAGAATCTGACAAATTTGCAGCTTAGTATAAATAAAGTGACGGGTCTATTGTTTCTCAGCTCTGACACCTTCTTATCACTGTGATTTGTTGCAGAAGAGTGGCGGAAACATGGCATGTGACTCCATCATATATAGTTTAAGTGGGAGACTGGGGGAAGCAATAGCTTCATGAATTGACAACTTCAACATGCACATAAAGGAAAAGATCGTCTCTGGGTAGCTGTGTTCCCCATGCCTACCTAGCTCTTTAAACCAGCTTAGCACAATATTATTTGTCCTTTTTATTATACATAACATAGGAAAAGCTTGGAGCCAGGTTCGCAACAGCTGGTGTATGTTGGACCTAATTCATTCATTTAAATAGAGCTAGGGTAATTCCCACCAGCTGATGAGTGGGATCTTTATATGCAATATGTACCAGATCCATACTTATGGTCCGATGACAGCAGTTATACAATATGCCCCAATGAAAAAAACAAGCTGAAAAAGTATTTCTTGCCTTGACCAAGTTTCCCAGAATGCTGCAACAACGTGACATGCAGATGGCAGTGTTTGAACTGAAGAGAATAGGAATAATGTATCTCTTCATTGTGGAATCAATCCCTTTCATGAACTTGTCAAGGTACTTTTTGGAGGGCACATTTTTCGCCTTCGGAACGCTGTAACATGCATCAATTAGTGGGCCAGATTCTCAGCTGATATAAATCAGCTTGGCGGATAGAAAAAGAGCTACAATGATTTTCACCAGTTTTAGTCTTCTTTTCTGCAAATTACTCTGTTCAAACATTGCAGGTGCATATAATTGTCACATTTGTATCTGAGTTGGTTGCAAATTTTAATGTGGACACAATGACTTCCAAATGCTTTAAGTGAGTCCAGATCAATCAGTGGGAAATTGTTTTCTGCTAAAATACCATGGAAGGATAATGCAGAAAAACACACAAGTACTACTGATATTTCTGCATGTTAATGCAAAGGGAGGGAAAGACTGGTGGTTAATCTATTAATTGTGCCATAATATAATACTTGTATTTTCTGTCTCATGTGTCGCAGTCTTCTGCCCTTACATTTCATGGTCTAGCTCACAGATACATATAAAACAATGTCCATGGCATGCATGCTATTCTATATAGCACAAAGTATTTTTGGTAAAAGTTGTGTCAAAACCTGTAAAAACAATACATAAAAAACCTCAGCAAACTAGTCTTTTTTCATTTAGTTTTTTTGTTTGAAAAGGAAACCTCTGATAATTTGAATGAGGAAAACAGCAAAAAAAAATAAAAAATCAAGCACTGTAGCAAAATATACATTTCCTACAATCATATTACTTGCCCATTTCCCCATGACACAAAACATACAATTATCTGTACACACCTCATTAAATAACCTTATTAAATAGGAAATCCAAAATGTACAAATTTACAGACTGAATTATTAAATACCCCTCTTGTACAAAGGCTGTGCTTGAGAAACTGTCTACTATCTGCAGCCACATTCTGACACTACCATACCCTCATATTTGAACTTGTAGGTTACCACCCCTGCTTCTAAGTAAAGCATGGAAATGGGATTAAGCTCGGTAGGTACACAGCAGGCTGGGGAAGCTGTTTCTGGATTCTTCATGTGAACTAAAGTCCGGGCGATGGCATGGCTAGTAGTGATGTGATCTGCCAAAGGAAATGAGCATGCTCCTCGACACTGGTAGGCTTCATACCCTGTAGGGGCTATGATCCACGAATCCCAGCCAATCTCCTTGAAGTCTACATAGAGTGAAGTCCTTTTGCAGTTGTTGCCCTTGGCATTCCTCCTGATCCGGGCAGTGGAATCATAGATAATGTTGGATCGCATCTGGAGCAGTGATTCTTCCCCTAGGCTATTTTGGAAGTCATCCAAGCCCATGTTCTGCAAATTCAGCAGTTGCTCATGCTCTATCATATCATTTAGCTCCTGTTTCTCCTCTTTTTTGCCATTGCTTAGATCATCTGAAAACACGATTAGCAAAGGCACAAGTTTGGTCTCGGATTTGATGTTAATATCGACTTCCCTTTCTCCATTTGGTTCTTCCCCATCTGTGCTCTCTATCTGAACCTCTAGCCGGTGAGTGGTTGACTCTGACCGACGCCAGCGCCTGATGGCCTCTGTGACATCAAATGTCTCCCAGTTGCTGTCTGTACCATAGATCTGCCTGGATGCCAGCATTGCCATTTTCTTCTCTCCCTCTTTCCCCCAGTGCTCCTTCTCCAGCACTTCAAAAATAGTGACCTTCCTGTCCAGCCCATCATAGAATATTCTGTCCCTTTCCACCAGTGTGTACAGTCTCAGCTCAGCCATGGTTATCTTTTCATGGTGAGGGATAGACACATTGAAAAGAAGAGAATATTTCCGTATCCCAGTGGCATGGATGGGATGTGAAGTCAGATCTGGGAATGAGAAAAATCAGTATAAATTGTGACATGTAACTAATTCCAGCAGAAATGTGCATACATAATCGCCCTCCATGTTGAACCCAGTGGGGATTTGGCACAGCACACCATGGGAGGAAGGAGTGGGGATGGAGGCAGCTGCCTCCAGGGCAGGGCGGGCAACGAGGAAAGGGTTGCCTGGCAACCCAGAGCTCGGTGCAGGGACGTCCTGCAAGACGCAGGACTTCCAGGTGCCATTTTAGAATCCCTGCATCCTCGCCTCATTTTGGTCTCGGCGGGGAGCTGGAAAGAAGCACATCCCACCCACTCGCCCCCTTATTGCTACACTCGGAGACACCACTGGTTGCCACTTAGGACCAGAGAGGAATTTTCCTTAAGCCCTGATTGGCACTTAGGGTGAAGGGTTTTTCACCTTTCCCGGAGTGCTCACTCACTCATTCAACAAAAAAGGGCGGCACACCATTTAGCTGGTGGTTAGGCCTGCAATTAGAAAGGTTAAAGTTAGAACTTAGACTGAGCAGAAACATCTCCTTAAGAGATGGGTAAGGCCATACACAGCCACACAGTGCGGCCCAGTGTATTGACCATCCCAGGGGGGAGAGGTGAATGGCCGAACCTGTTGGGGGAGGACAATGAGCCAAGCAGCGGGTAACAGTGCCTTCACCCTTGTTTCAACCCTCCAAAAGGGAGTGTAGGCATGAACACCCTGCCCCGGTCCGGGGAAACCCAGGGACTGGAGCAGGGGGTAAGTTAATGGTTGGGAAGTTAGGACACAGGAGGCTTCCACTTGGACTTAACTCAAGAACCTCCGGAGCAGTTAGCTTTGTGGCAGGAGCCAATAACTTGGCTTAACCAGGGAACCTCCTGACAGGTTTACAAACAGTTATCAAAGTAGGTAGGACCCCAGTTAAAAGGGGAAGCAGGGAGAGCAACCCCTTTCCCCTTTTGAGTTTTATAATAATAACAATAAAGAGTGTGGCCGTTCAATCCTATAATCTGTGTCCTCGTCTTCTTCCGGGGGTGCATCAACAACCAATAAGGAGGTGGAAACCAATTACTCTCTATGGCCACCAATGGTAGGGGAAGATATAATCTGTTTAAATTTCAGTGAGAGAGAATATCAGGAAGAATCTTCTAACCATAATATTAGTTAGGCAGTGCAACACGTATCGAGAGAAGTTGTGGCATCTTCATCATTAGGTGTATTAAAAATAGTTTTGTGAAACATCTATCTGGGATAGCTTAGGTATAATTGGCCCTGCTTCAGGGCAATCATATGGACTAAATGGCCTTTTAAGTCCCTTCCAACCATGCAAATCTATGATTCCATGACTCTGCCTGATTTTGCATGAATTATTTATCTTGGGTTCAGTTCAAAAAGTGATCATAAGGCAAAATATCTGACAATGTAACATTAACACCAACAACCAGGTGAATGAGTTGTATAAGTTAACAAAAGAAGGTAAGACTTGAGCTGTGGGTATGGTAATGTATATGCATAGACTTTTCCTCCAAAGTGGTTACCAAATTGCTTTAGGAGTTTAGGGGCTTCCTTTACTGCTAATACAAGTAATACGTATTGTACTTGTGTGTAGCCAGCTTGCCCACCTCCTGGGATGCAAAGAGTGAACAGCAGCATTACACCACAGGAAATGAGGACAAAGGCCACATCCTATTGAAACTGTGTGTGGTTTGGAAGAGAGGAAATAACACATGAAAAGTTCATGTTGAACAGACGACTTAGGTGATGGTTTTCTGTCTGTCTATTGAGGGGAGACATATTTATCCATGGAATATCCACTAGCTTTATTCCTTTACCCACTCCATTACAAAGTGTATCATCTTTGCAGTCAACAGTGGCATACTGCTAAAGTATTTGTTGAGCTTGTACCCACACTGGTAAGTTTACATGACAAAATCCCTCTGCTGATTTGCTATCTCTGTTGAATTGGATATATATCTCCTTCTAAATGTGAAAACACTAGGAAGGTGAGAAGGTGTAAAGTAACACAAATGCTTATGAATGGGATGGAAAGTTCTGATTAAAAAGTAAATGGAAAAATTCCCCTTATTTCAAAGGCTTCAAAATTCCCCTTATCTGGCGTTAGCAGCACAAATGAGGACTTCTGTATTTGTTTAGATGCATCTGATAAACTTAATGTGTGCAACTAAATTATCTAAAAACTAAAACTAAATTACTAAATTGTGTAAGAATTCAATTCTGTGTATCTATATTTTTGTATCTATTTTGTATGTATTACTACATTCCCTAATTTATATGCAGAACTTTAAAATCAGTCTTGATAAATCACTAGCAAATATAGACCATACAGGAAAGTCCTTCAGAGTGTTAGAATGGACTGCTTAAGACTTGTGTATATTTCCACCTGTGAGTTCTCTGCTTCTCTGATTTATGTATTTGTAGCAACATGTGGCTGACAATATTGTCCCCAAATGGGAGTAGTCCCATTGACTCAAAAGGAATTGTAGTGTTTTATGATGTTTCTGAATCCCCACAAAATCCAAGAGGTGCCAGTTCTTCATTACCACTGAAATAAGTGAGTTGACACACTCCCAGTATCACTCAGGATCGTACTCTAAGACTAGTGTGTGAGACACACTTGGATATTTGCCCCATGCGTGCTGCCTTTGGGAAGACACAACCTTTAGGACTGAAAGAGACCAAGGGGCCTTCTGAAGCCACAAGATGCTGGAGAGTACAAGTTCATTGCCATGCTAAGTATGCTCTTATCAGCTGACTGTACCACTGACTGGAAGCTGGAAATGAATTATTCATTGAAAGGGGGAGGATGTGTATGGGGTGTGTATGTGCATGGGGTGTTTTATGGAAATGTGTTTTATTCATTGTTGGGGCTTAAATTAACAAATGTACAGGTCCATGGGGCTAAATTCTCCACTCACTGCTACTGCTTTTTCTGGGGTGCAGTGGTGTCATTGAGAGGAGAGTTTCACTCAGAAATTTGATTTCATATTTGTGGCAAGGACCCACTTACAGTCATAAGTTCTGGAGAGACCACTAGGATGGACTAAAATTGCAAATGAGCTACTGGGGTGCAGTATGACTGAAGAGGTGTATAAAGATTCTGTGGTCTGTTTCAATTGTTAACACCCCACCCCAAATTAATTGTAAACACTTAGGGTGTGATCCAGCTCCCATTGAAGTCAATGGTTAAATTTCCATTAACTTATATGGAGCTGGATTGTGCTTCAGTCTTCACCTTGGAAATGGGGCATAAGAAATGGAATCAAATGTCTTATTTGACATGAGTTTTCTAGACCTAAGAAAAGAGAGACACCTGAAATAGTCTTTCTGTCTTTTGACAAATGGCAACAAAATTTGCTGGACAGTTTACTGGCAAGGCTGCCATAGAAGAGAGCCTGTCTTGCCCAGTTGCCAAAACATAGCTTTTGAGAGGGGAGAGAGATTATATAGGCAAAAGTTCCACTAATATAACAGTTGAAAACTATGATTGTGGTTCTGCAAAAGAACAAGCTGCAGAAGCTTTTTGAGGAGGAAGAAATTGCCTTTGAATCTGACACGGCCACTGTAGAATATATTTGATAAGGGGAATGCTGTTTGCCATCTCTGTCTGGTTGTCAACAATGAATAATGTTGAAGAGCTACATTGTTAGGCTTAGCACTGATAAAGAGCTATATTTGCATTTAATCTGTACTGATGTAAATCTGCAATAATCTACTAGCATCAATAACAATAATCTTATGGGTGAATTGAAACCAATCATGCATGTAACTCCACTTTAACACTGCTTTAACATTTCTTATGCATGGACTGGCACCCTGTGCCACCCTGCAACATGCGTATGAAATATTAAAGGAGTGTTAAAGTGGAGTTAAGGTTCATGTATGTTTTCACCCTATATTCCCTTAGTAAATTTTACATATACATATAGCGAAGACCATTTCTTTATACTGGAAGAATAGCTTAAATAGGGATACACTCTCCTGAATAAAGAATGTGGTAATCCATGACTAGCCTTACAGTAGTTAGCCATGTTAACGAATCTAAGATGCTTACGCTCAGTCTGTGGTAGTAGATAAAAACTTTGCACTTCATCTATTAACATTCGAAAGAGCTTGATACAAAATCCATTTTTATTTGAGTTGTCTTCAATAAAACTCAATTATTTAAAAAAAATATTTCTTTGCTGTTTGTAAGCAGGTTGTTTCAGTGACATAAATGGGTTGCTAAAAATCATTGCTAATATTTTTATCCTATAGTACTTTTCCCCCATACTTGTTTGCAAGCCATGAAAGAATCTCTACTGTCTACATCAGCATGAGACTCTAACCTACCCTTCAGAATAGTATTGGCAAAGAATTTAAGCATCCCATTGAATATTGGTAACTCTCTAAATCCACCATTTTAAACTTCCTTAGGAAAAAGTTGAAAGATATTATATACACAATCCGCCCCCAGATATAATCAGGAAGCACTACTATCTGCTTGCACTTCTGTACTTTCACCTCTCTTTCTTTGCATAACAGAATGTGAAAAATTTGCAAAAACCCTCCAAAGATAAAAACTGGGAAATGGTCACATTTAATTACTGTTTGCATAGAGACTCATGAATAAAATGTCTTTTAGATGAGAAGAAATTGCTTCACTGTGAGAGGGTGTGACAAACAAATTGACCAAGCAATGGGAGTTTAACTATAACTGGGGAAATCTGACAGACAGGGAGGCAACATTCAAGTGATATGTATGCTTCCTGAGAGCATGATGCTTAAAAAAAGGCATAATTGTCATTTTGGCTTCAAAATAAGTGGCCAGATTTTCAAAGCACCCAACATGTTTCTAATCTCCAGGCATCTGTTGGGTGTTGAGTACTGGCCTGTAGTCCATTCCTTGAAGAGTTTGCAATCTTAAAGATATAAAGCAAAGGCATTTGGGGCATATGGGATACATTACAAAAACAAAAAGGTTCAGAGTAGCACAGGTGTGTTCTCTGCTAATAGTGCCATATAATATATATCCACAACTTCCTCTCTGTTTAGTCAGTGCAAGTTCCCCTCTGCACCCACTCATACACTCTCAATACCTTATGCATTACAAATGTGTCTCTTATTGGTTAAACACAGTGCCCAGTCATATTTAGCTCACTTGGAGTAGTACAGAACTTACCTTCATTGTTGAAGCTTCTAACAATATTTGCCGATGGCATAGAGGTTCTATCAGTGGCAAATTTGTTGTACAGCTGTAACATGTACTCTGGTGGGTCCACCTTAGTTGTTTCATGCAGAGGGATGTCAGAGAGGTTCAATGCCTTCAGGAACTCGTTTTTCATATTCTGAAGCAGCGTGTTGAAATCAACACTGTCCTGCTCATCGAAGAATGGCAGGTCTTCCTCCAGGGAAGACTGCTCCAGGCTCATGATAGGACTAGAGACTGCCAGGTGGACCAAAAGACAGAGGGCTGCCCACAGTTGAAGGGCTACAGAATCCATCACTTCGCTCTAGCCTCCAACCACACTCAACACGGTTTAACTCCTATGCAGTCTAAGTGGCTGTTTTATCCTTTGGGATGTATACGGCTTGTGTCACAGAGAGTTGTCAAGTTTGGACACCCTGTCTGAAGCTTGTGATTGCTCTCTCTCTCTCTCTCAAACACGCACACACATTTCTCTTCCCTCCCCAAGCCCAGGTCTCAGTAATTAGATACAACATGCTCTCGCCTATGGTAGCCTTTCGTCTCTTATCTATTGTAGTGTAAGCTGTTCACCCGATTTCCATTGCTATCTCACAATCCCCCTTTCTCTTAATGAGCATTTTGTAAACATTCCACATTTGGACTCTAGGAGATAGGACAATTTTCTCTGTGGAGAGGGGACTTGCCCTTTCTTTTTCTCCCTTGCTGCAAACTTCTTTAGGTCTATTTGGTCAATTTTGTATCCATGCAGCTTTGTTGTGATTTCAAGCTAACATGCAAATGACACAGATTCCATAGATATGTGTATAACCTAGGATAAAGCTGAGATTCTGCTAACAATACTGCCAGAAAGAATTAGGAGGCATACATAGTGGGTGTCTTCAGACGTTACGAGATCACGGTGAACCACGGTGAATACCCACCTGTGGTCACCGTGTCTCGAACGTCTGTTTGCGGGGCGCCAGATGTTTGCCACGGTGAATCCCCACATGGGGTCTGTTTGAACCACGCTTCCCGGGCTAGCCGGGGGAAGGTCCCGGGAAGCGTGGTCAGACGTACCCCGGGCCGGGACCAACGAAAAGTCACGTCTGGCCGCGCGCCACGGCCCGGGATCCCCGGCGGGATCCCGGGCCACAGTGCTTCCGGCCCGACGCGGCGCCCGCAATGGCCCCACCGCCCGCCCGTCTCCTCGGAGGGCGGGCGGCGGGGTGCGTGGAGGGGGCGGGGCCGTGCAGCCGCACGTTGCGCCGCGCGGCCCCTCTCACTTTCCCCGCCGGGATCCCCCCGGCACATCTGTTGTGGCGTTACGGGGTGACCCCGGCGGGGAACGAAGCTGGTGGTTTCGGTATGGGGCCAAAGGGCCCCGTAATGTCTGAAATCACCCATAGTCTCTGAGAATCCAGGTTAAGGCTCAGCCTTCTAGCTGAAATAAAAGATAGGAAGGTAGCAGAACTGTCAATGCAGGCAAGGGCATAGGTACCATGGAATGAGGGGACTCAGTTGAGCCCTGGACTCTAGGGAACGGGGACCTTCTGAAAGCAGCCTGAGTACCATTAAGACATTTTCAGAATAGGCAGGGAAGGGTGCAGGGCCAGCCCTCTGCCCTAACAAACTCTGAACATTTTCTGGTGATGCTAGACGTTTTCAGAGTAGACAGGGGTGGAGTACTGGCCTTGTTGAGCCTTAGAACCTCCTTCCTGGTGTGCTTGTTGCCACTCTCAAGGGGTCCTCTCTGGAAGTCAGGGTGGCACCACAATCTTTGAGGGGGGAGCTCAAAGCTGGCTGGGAGCCTTAGGAGGCCCACTGCTTAGAAAGAACCTGCCCCCTTGCCCTGGGAGGGTGTGGCATAATTGGGAAATGAGCCCAGGCCCACAACGGCCTTGCTATACCACTGAATGCAGGGGTTCAGAAAGTCTGCACCTAAAGTAGGAATGGAGGGCTGTATGTGACCTGTACTGGAGGCATACAGATTCCTACTTTTCCATGTGGCGACTGTGCTTCTCCACAGGGTTTGGTGGTAAAAGATTTAAAGGTCAATGAGTAAGTGTATTCTGACTCCGTAAGTCCAAAGCAACATCAACTGAATGGGAGTAGGTCTTGTGCTGATAAGCACCACTAATCAAATATATAGGGAGGAATGATACATCTGTGAACCTCGCATTAAACCTTTCTCCTCCTCATTGTATCTGCATGGCCATGCTTGGAAGTTTATGTTAGGTGATAAGGTATACGAAAGGGTGTCATACCATCAACCAGAAGTACATTTTTCTGTAACATGTTTACATTAAGGACTACAGTCCATGATCTACCTCTATACATTCATTTTGTATCAAGCTAGGTTAAAATTTTATTTTGAAATTCTGAAATTCTTATTTAAGAATTTCAGTTTGGCCATATGACCAGCTGTAGAACTAGGTCCAAGTTTCATTTCATAACAGAGTACCAACATATTGTCCGACCCCTGCTCAAAAAACCATTTTCATATGTTGACTCACCGGCCAGCTATTGTTCTGTCTCTCCTTGCCTTTTTAGGGAAGGTTATTGAACGGGTGGTTGCCCAGCAGCTTCAGGCTCATCTCGAGGCTATCAGATTCCTGGACCCATTTCAGTCTGGCCCCAGCATGGAGATGGTGCTTGTAGGCTTAGTTGATGATCTGCTAGGGGTGAGGTGCAGATTGGTACAGGTATGATTTGTTTTTATTTTTTGGAATTAATTACAGTTACAGGTTCAGGCCCATAATTAAATCCAAAAAACAAACTGGTTACCCCCACCCCCATGGCTCATCTTTCCTACCCTCCACCTCCGCGGGGCCCTGGTATGGTACTTACTGGCCTTGGGGTGGGCTTGATTGAAGGTCTGGTGGACTGCTGCTTGATTGAAGATCTGGGTGTGTGTGTGTTCCTCCTGTGTGGAGCAGTCCCCCACCCCCCGGCAGGCTCCCCCTCACCATAGGGTGCTGTGGAGGTCCCTGCTCAATAGCATGCATGTGCAAAATAGTCACTGGGACCATTTACACATGTGCAGCCCTTTTTCAAAATGGCGCCAGTAGTGTCAGTGCCATTTTGCAAAAGGGCAGCCATTCTGCACATGCGTGACTGGGCCATTCACATATGCGGAATGGCTGCCCTTTTGCAAAATGGCTCCAGCATTTTGTAAAAGGGCTGCGCATGTGTAAAATGACCCCAGCAGCCATTTTGCACATGCGTGCTGTGGAGCAGGAACCTCCACAGTGTGCTGCGGCAAGGGAGCCTGCCGTGGGGATTCCGCCACACAGGCGGAGGCTCCCCGGACCTTCAATCAAACGGCAGCCCACCAGACCTTCAATCAAACCCATCCGAAGGCCAGTAAGTACCATACTCAAGGTCCTGGGGTGGGAGGGGTGAGTGGGAAACCCGGGCCCATAACAGTGGATCCGTATTTTGTGGACCACTGTTACAGACTGGTATGGATTACACTGTAACAGCCTGTTACAGGCAGTTACGAATTAATCTGTACTCATAGTTGACATCCCTATGATCTATGCCTGAAGATCCACAGAGGAAATCACATCTTGTTGATTGTTAGATCTTTCATCGCCCTTTGAGCTGATTGAAGTTGAATCCATACAAGACTGAAGTGATGATGGTTGGCTCAGTTAGCTGGCCCTGTGACTGCAGGTGTGTGTGTGTATTGGGACTGCTGTCATTGATGGGGTCTGGCCTTTGCAGGCCACTCAGGTTTAAAACCTTGGAGTGCTTCTATATTCCTCGCTGCGCTTCAAACATCAGGTTACAGCAGTGGCCAGAATTGCTTTTCACCAACTCCATCTGATTCAGATCTGGCCACCATCATCCATGCCTTCAGAATCTCGAGATAGATTACTGCAATGTGCTCTACGTGGGGCTGCCCTTGATGACGGTTTGGAAACTGCAGCTTGTGCAGAATGTGGCAGCCTGACTCCTTTCTGGGACAGATTGCCATGAGCACATAACACCTGTACTTCAAAGTCTGCACTGGCGGCTACCAATAGCTTTCCAGGCAAAATTCAAGATGCTGGTTTTGACCTTTAAAGCCCTGAATGGCCTGGGCCCAACATATCTGAAAGATCGCCTCTCCTATCATGTTCCATCAGGATCCGTGCCACTACTACTTATCATTTCAATAGCGCTACTAGGCACATGCAGCACTTTACAGTCACAGATTTTCAGAGACAGGCCCCTGCACAGTGGGCTTACAATCTAAGATGGACTAGGGTGAGGAAAACCCAGACACACACATTCCCATTTTACAGATGGGGAACTGAGGCTGAGAGGTTGTGACTTGCCCAAGGCCACTCAGTGAGTTCATGACTAGGGTGGGATTCAAACCCTGGCTTCTCAGGTCCAAGTCCAGCACCTTATCCATTACATGATGACACTGGCTCTAGTGTGGATCTCTCTCGTTGTGCTCAGTCAGTAGCACCTTCTTGTGGGTAATAGCCGCCAATTCTGCTCATACAATGAGGGTATGCAGAGGGGTGTTCTTGGTTGATGCCCAAGTGTTGTGGAACTCCTTCCCACAGGAGGTCCATCAGAGTCCGAGTCTGAGCATATTCTGGAGGTGATGTAAGTCCTTTCTTTTTGGCAAAGCACTTAGAAGGTGGGGACGGGGTTTATGGGAAGGTTATTTAGGGTTGAGGATGTTTTTTTAAAGGGATTTAATGTATTTTTATGTGTGTTTATATTGTAAGGCACCCTGAACCTTAGGGGAAGGGTGGGGTATTAAACTTAAATAAATACATTGAAATTTCCAATTAAGATTTGTTTCAAAATTTCAGTTAGTTGACCATCTCTAATTTTGTGTTTAATGCATGTAACTCAGGGTATAGTGATCTCAACCAAGTTAAAAAAAAATTAAAAATCTCTTAATTTTTGTCTCCTGCATAGGCTGGTTGAAAAAGAACCAGAATTTCACACACATGCAAACAAAATTAAAATTTATAAAATTAATTTTTTTGACCAACTGTAGGTACCATATGTCTAAGGTCACCTACATCTCCATTACAGATAAGCTACTTGAATTCCGTAGAGGCCTCCGTTTTCCTTATAGCCATATATATATGGCATTTTGTTTAAGCGTACCTGCTCTCAAACGCAGAGCTAGAGGGTCTGCATGTTGCAGGGGTCAAGTGTGTCACCACAAGCACCGGCAAGGGGAAGGTATTTTACTGTTTGCTTGAAGGTCCGGTGCACCCTGTTGGCTGAGGATAATCCGGTATGTGTGTGTCCCTGCTTTCCCATTTATTAGCTCCTGGCAGAGTTTTTGCAGGGGCCAGGCCCGCCGCACAAGACCTGCAATGGGTAAGGTTCCTTTGCCCATTGAACTGTCAGGTATCCTGTGTGGTCTGTGGTGGCAACAAGCTATGACATATAGAGAATTCATTTTATTTATTTTATTGTGTTTTAACGTTTGTATTTGCTGTGATGTATTGAATTGTTATACCATTTTTATTATTGTTATGGCCTAAGACTAAACAAATAAATTATTATTACAAAATTACTTGAATTCTTTGCATCAGTCTTCACTGCAGAGGAGATTGGAAAGGCAGGGGTATAGCTAAGAGATGCAGTCACACCTGGGCCCACAAGCCGGGGGCCCCACAGGCAAGTAGAATGCAGGGGGCCCATTCCATCTTCTGCACCAGGGCGTCTATCCAATCTAGCTACATCCCCACTAGAGAGAGACCCACACTGGAACTATTCTTTGTAGGTGAAGAATATGAAGAACTGTCATAAATCAATGTGACTCTAGAAGAGGTTTTTGAGAAGACTGATAAACTGAAACGTAACAAGTCACCAGGACTGGATGGTATTCACCCAAGAGTTCTGAAGAAACTCAAATATGAAACCACAGAACTATTATTTATTTATTTATTTATTTAATTTTTATTTATTAGCCGCCCCCTCATGCCTACGGCATCTCGGGGCGGCTTACATAACCAGAACACCACATCAATAAAATTCAATAAAAACACTAAAACCACAACAATTAAAAAAATATCTTACCCCCCAAATAACCCCCAATTACCCCACCCTCCCACCCCCCTCTCTGAAGGCCTGGGCAAACAGCCAGGTCTTGCAGGCTCGGCAAAAAGCCAGCAGACCTGGGGCCAGGCGGGCTTCCTCTGGGAGGGAGTTCCAGAGTCGTGGCCCAGCCACCGAGAATGCCCTCTGCATTGTGGCCCCCGTTTTACCCAGGGGACCTATAGAAAGGTGCCCCCGGTGGACCGAAGGGATTGCTCTGAGGCACAGAGGGCAAGGCGGTCCCTGAGGTATGAGGGGCCGAGACCGTGCAGGGCTTTATAAGTCAACAGTAACACCTTGAACCTGACTCGGTACGCTATAGGCAGCTAGTGCAGAGTGCAGAGCACTGGCGTTATGTGCTCCTGGCGACCTGCACTAGCTGCAGCCTCCAAACCAGTATCAAGGGAAGCCCCACGTAGAGCGCGTTGCAGTAGTCTAGCCTCGAGGTGATGAAGGCGTGGGTGTGGTTGGCCAAGTCGGGCCCGGAAATGTACGGATGCAGCCTCTGCACCAGATACAACTGGCGAAAGGCGGCTTTAGCCACCACCTCCAGCTGTCGATCCAAATGGAGGTCTGCGTCCAAAAGCACTCTCAGACTCCGAACCTGCTGGGCTACAGGAGGGCGGACCCCCCCACATAAGGGGAGCCAACACCTCCCTCGTCTTGCCCACCAACATCACCTCCGTCTTGTCAGGATTGAGCTTCAGTCTGCTCTGCCACATCCAATCTGCCACGGCCTCCAAACACTGGGAAAGTAATGAGACAGCAGGACCTAGGTCAGTTGAAAACGAGAGGTACAGCTGAGTATCACCAGCATATTGGTGACAGTGCACCCCGAACCCTCTCACGATCTCCCCCAAGGGCTGCATATACACATTAAATAATAGTGGAGACAGAATCGAACCCTGCGGAATGCCACAGGTCAAGGCCCGGGGGCTTGATGTTTCAGCCCCCAGCACCACCCACTGGCTTCTCCCTGAGAGGAATGAGCGGAACCATCCAAGGACAGTCCTGTCCAGACCCCCCAGGTCTCACAGCTGTCTCAGCAGTAGCCCATGGCCCACTGTATCAAAAGCGGCCGAGAGATCTAGCAGGATCAGAAATGTTGAACATCCTGCATCCATCTCCCGGCGGAGATTGTGCACCAATGTCATCTTCGTACCATAGCCGGGACGGAACCCAGACTGAAAAGGGTCAAGGAAGCCAATGTTATCCAGATGCACCTGGAGCTGTATCGCCACCACCCGTTCAATAATCTTCCCTAAAAAGGGAAGATTAGAGACAGGTCAGTACCTGGCGAGTGTGTCCACATCCAAAGATGGCTTCTTCAGCTACTATTGGTAATTGTAACCTATCACTAAAATCTGTCTCTATCGAAGTTTTTGGAGGGTGTCAACAAGTACGTGGCTATGGGTGATCCAGTAAATATAGTGTACCTGGACTTTCAGAAAGCATTTAACAAGGTCCCTCATAAGAGACTATTAAGAGAACTAATTACTCATGAAATAAGAGGAAGTGCCCTGTCATGGATCAGTAACTGGTTAAAGGATAGGAAACATAGGGTAGAACTAAATGGTCAGTTTTTACAACAGAGAGAAGTAAATAGCGGGGTGTCCCAGCAGTCAGTACTGGGACCGGTGTTGTTTAATATATTCATTAATGATCTGGAAAAGGGAATAAAGAGTGAGGTGACCAAATTTTCAGACAACAGAAAGTTATTCAAGATGGTTAATGCTGAGGTACACCGTGAGGAATTACAGGAGGACCTTTCATGACTGGGTAATCAAATCGCAGATGAAATTCAATGTTGACAAATGCAAAGTAATGCCCGTAAGGAAAAATAATCCTAACCATACAAACACAATGCTGAGTTCTAAACTGGGTTTTACAACTCAGGAAAAAGATCACTGAGTCATTGTGAATAGTTCACTGAAAACATGAGCTCAAGGTATGGCAGTGGTCATAAAGGCAAGCAGAATGTTAGGAATTATTTGGAAACAGATAGAAAATAAAACAGAACATAGTATAAGATGAACATATTATGTGTAGGGAGCACATAACACCAGTGCTCCAAACGCTGTACTGGCTGCCAGTTGTCTTCAAGGTCCACTTCAGGGTGCTGGTGTTGACCTTTAAAGCCCTTCACGGTTTAGGTCCTACTTATCTGAGAGATTGCCTTGTCCCCCCGGCCCTCTGGTCAGTCCCTGTGGTCATCTGGGGGATGCTCTCCTGGAAGTCTTGCGCTGTTGACAAATTTGGATGGACAGGAGGTCGTTCTCGGAGGCTGCGCTGTCGCTGTGGAATTCTCTCCCGGTGGCAATGCACCTCAAGCCCAAGTCTTCTCGCCTTCTGACGAAATTGTAAGACCTGGCTCTTCTGCCAGGCATTTGGCAGGGGTGAGGGTGAGAAGGACTTGTAGGATTGGGTAGGTGTTTTGGTTGGTTTGTTTGTTTGTTGCACTAGTCAATTTATTTTATTTTTTTGGCACACAATGTAAGTTTTTGCATTGTTTTAATATCTATTTTAATATTTTCATGTGTTTATATTTTTTGTTATATTTTTAGTAGTTTGTAAGCCGCCCCGAGTCGCTTGATGTGAGAGGGACAGGGTACAAATACAAATATAAATTCAATAAATAATGCCACTGTACAAATCCATGGTGTGACCACCCCTGGAGCTGGTGTGCAGTTCTGGTTGCCCCATTTCAAAAAAGACAGTAGACCTAGAAAAGGTGCAAAGATGGGCAACAAAAATGATCAAGGGCATGGAATGGCTTCCATACATGAAAAGCTCAATAGGTTAGGGCTATTCAGCTTGGAAAAGAGATGATTAAGGGGAGTATGATAGAAGTTTACAAAATCATGAGTGGGGTGGAACATATAAATAGGGAGCAGTTTGTCAGGGATATGGGGAGGGATTAGGGTTAGTCCTAGCCCCCTGGGTCTCCACCACTGGAAAAAAACAGTCCGTCAGGATGGTGTTTGGCCCATGTACTCATGAGAGTGAGGGAACTCGTCTCATCATTAGGACCTATGGGTGAGAGCTGGTGGTCCTGAGGTTCAGGCCCTATGGCTTCTCTCAAGAATCTATGTGGGGTTAACTGAAACTTAAATGAGCTACAAGTTCAAGGGACAAGGCCCCAACAAGGGTAGGGGCACGGGGATGAGGGACGGGGGAAGGACACAAGGGGAAAGGGGAAACAGGGATCCCTGACTCTACCCCATATAATACTATCCCTTAATGGGGAAACACCTACCTCAACATCCCCACCGTCATCCCTGCCAGGGGAAGGAGGCAAGGGAACCACTTGCACACACTATGTACACTACTTAGCTTTTCTCAGGACACTGCAACTCTCCACTCTCCTCCAGGGCTGGTCCAATGTCCAGGTCACCAGCGGCTTTCCTGTTCACCACCGGTGCTTTTATATTCTCCCCCTGCCCTCAGCTGTGTGTTAGGGCTGTTCCTGGGCATGCCGGGTGGGGCTGCCGCCCCCACGTGGTGTGTGTACAGTCGCTGCCTGCGGTGCCAAGAGGCGCTTGAGCTTCCCGTCCCTAACGCTCTGCACGGTGGCCATACTGTCAGACAGGAATGCCGGACCCTGCCCGAGTTGGCGTCCTCGTTGCCTAGCAACCTGAAAAGCCCGTCCCTGGCAGAGCGGGCATCTGCACCTCTGCAGCCCCTGCTGTGGCCCCCCGCCCTTCTACCTCCATGGGCTCTGACACAGTTACCTTCTCAAACAATTCTAGAACTAGGAAGTACTTTTTCACTCAACATACAATTAAGTTGTGGAACTTGTTGGCAGAGGATGATGATAAGGCTAATAGCATAAGTGGTTTTAAATAGGGAGTGGGTAAGTTCTTGGAGGATAGATCCATAATAGAGCCATATTTGTCAAGTTTATTTCCTTCCATTTAATATCCTGCTCCTCTCGCCTCTAGCAAGTCAGGGGATGTAACCTCTGTCAGGAGTTAGGAGTAAACAACAGAATGACCACGTGCAGCCTCTCCTCTCCTCTCTCCACCGGCTCCCTCTTCCTGAGCGCATTCTGCACAAGCTCCTTGTATTCACCTACAAACCCCTTCACAACCTCGCTCCCCCCTACCTCTCTGCCTTGATCTCCCTCCGAACCCCTGTTCGAGCACTCCGCTCCTCCTCCATCCCCTCCTGCACCCTCCCATGCCTCCCCTGCTCCTCCAACCGCCTTCGTCCCTTCACCTTCACTGCCCCACATGCTTGGAACTCCCTCCCTGCCCTCATCCGCCTGGCTCCCTGACCCTCCACACTTTCAAGTTCCTCCTCAAAACCCACCTCTTACGCTCCGCCCTTCCTAAATCCTGCTAACCATTCCCACCTAGGATTATCCCCCACCTGCTATCTATAAACTCCCAACCTACTGCAACCAAGCCAAGAGCGTGTACCTGAGCTTTCGCATCCACGTAAATGTCGCATCCCTTTTCTCTCCCTCTGTTCCCTCTTCCCTGTCTCCCCTCCCCCTGTCTTTAGATTGTAAGCCCTCGGACAGGGACTGTGTCTATCTTATTCTTTGTAAAGCACCAGGTACATTGCTGGCACTATATAAATGCCAATAATAATAATAATAATAATAATAATAAATAATATAATAAATAATTCCATGATGACTGGTTGTGTGCTTCAGTGAAGTGACCAATGGTGATCACTGTTGGGGACAGGATACTGCACTTGATGGACCTTTGGTCTGACTCAGTAAGACCCTTGGTATGTTCTTACATTCTTATTACAGCTCTTTACCATGGGTCTTCACGTTAGGACAATATTTGCAAGTCAGATCTTGCTCTGAAAGCATAAACCCCTACCACTTGAGACAATAAAGAACCACAGGTTCTTCAAAATTTAATTTCATTAAATTTTCATGAAAAATATGCTTTTGAATGTCCCTTCAGATTGTAACATTAATTTTGTTGACATTTTGTCTAAATCTGAAAAATGTCTAAATTTTTCAAAAGAGTAGTAGAATGGGAAAATGTAGAAAATATCAAATGGTTAATATTTTGTTTTAACTCTGATGCTTAGCTCGTAACATTGCCAACATGAAATTTAAGATTGTCAATTTTTTTCCAAAACTAAATTTGAAATTTTGAAAGTTCTCTTAAAATTATTTTTCCATACCTACCTAGGCCTTTTTAGCAACATATAGCTTCTGACTGTAGTGAGAATTATGCCTGTTGAAGTTTGGGGGTCCATAATGACAACATTTTATTGTTCTAAAGGGGGCAACAGGAATGCTACTCTTCAGTTATGACTGAGCATGTTCCTAGCATTTTTAACCTTCATCCATGAGACCAATTCTGTCTTCCATAGTAGGTCAAGTGCTCCAAATGGGTGCAACTCAACTGAATTAATTAGATTTGCACTCACTTATGTCAATTAGGACCATTTTATATGTTCAGGTTATCCACACAGAAATTAGTTTATTATTAATTGTGCTAATATTTCTGGCCCTCATTTTGCTGTCTTAACTATCTCTGCTCACCAATACGGGTCATTATTTTATTGTTACACCTGAACCTAAAATAAATCTGAATGCCCTAGAATTTTGTAGTAATATTCAGAATCCAGCTTTTATGTTGTTTTAATTAATTAATTAAGCAACTAATTAAATTTAATTTATCAGCATTTGATAACCCTCCCCCTCCTGCCCATGGCAAAGGGAGGCATACAATAAAAATATAAAATACAAATATAAATAAAACATTAAAAGTACAAAACGGTGGTAATTCCCCCCACCCGACTCACCCCAACCCACCCACTACCCATTCCATCCCCCACGAAAAGTCTAATGGAACAGCCAAGTTTTACATTGGCACCTGAAGTAGAGGAGAACCAGGGACAGACGGACTTCTGATGGAAGGATTTTGAATTTATGTTATGCATTTTATTTGTTTACCACCATGTTTGTTGGCTTCCTGATGCTGAACAGGGAAGGAAATTTCAGACAATCACGAAGAGCTAGAGGACATCTTTAAAGGATAAAGGTAAGAGGCTTTGTTATTGCTCTCGACACATTTAATTACAGAGAACAGTGACTGTTAAATATGCCTGCAGGACGTTTTGATTGTTACGTAAATGTACACATCACTTTAAAGGCAAGGGAAGTTTCACCTTTAATTATATGAGCCATCAAGACAAATTCAATTATGAAAAGAGAAGGTGGACAGTTCCTTTATGTGTGAAGGACTCTGGGAGAGTTAGCAAAGGTGAAACTCAGTTCTGTGCAGCCCAAGAATGACCTGGTCACTTGTTAACTATACCTTTAATTTAGTTAAAGAAAATTGGTCAGGATTTTGATTATTAAAAACTCTGAAGAGGCCAGGAAAGAGTTAATTGCCAGACTCTGAGTGCCTGGCAACAGGCTGGGAGCAGGACAGTTGAGGTACTGATAGGCAGTCAGCTAGGTTGGGCCGCAGTCACGTGCAGGTCAGAGAAGGGGTAGTGCCAGAGTTTTAATCAAGGGGGAGGGGCCACAACACCAAGTGTAGCCCCACGTAGAGCATGTTACAGTGATCCAGTGTTGAGGTGATGAAGGCATGAATGATGGTGGCACGGTCACTGTCTGAAATATACGGCTGTAGCCGTCACACCAGATGTAATTGGCAAAACATGCTCCTTGCCACAGCCGCTACCTGGACATCCAGGAGGAACTGGGAGTTGAGGAGCACGTCCAGACTGTGAACCTGAGGGACCAGGGCAGGATGCACCCCACCAATGATGGGGGCCTCTACTCCCTCAGCCCTCCCACCAGCATCACCTCTGTCTTGTCGTGATTCAGCTTCAAGCAACTTGCCCTCATTCACTCCCCCACAGCTGCCAGACACTGGGTAAGCAATGAGATTGCCGGGCTTCAACCTGTATTGGGTGGGCCTCACCCTGTAACGTGAATCCAGACCCATATCTGTGTTTCATGGATGTGGGCAGGTCAGAACTTTCAGAAAGTTTGGTCTTGAATCTGGTCCATCTTAGTTTTTTATTTACCAGATAAAAAGTGAACTACTAATGCTCTGTTAATGACTCATCCCTTGGCTATGCGGCACTGGGGGATGACCACATGTCCAGAACAAATCTGAGATTAAGGAAGTCACAAGCAGCTGCAAGTCTTAAAACTCAGTGAAAAAGTCTACCATTGTTTATAAGCTTTACCTGGCTTTAGAAGTTGCAGCATCTGACCTGGTCTCTCACAAAGTGGGAATGAGTCTCTTTAGACTGGCTTGAAAATGGGATTTTAATGTATTTTTTTCAAGCCAGTATTTTTAGACTGGCTTGAAAAACATGTCCATCCTTTGGGAAAACAGGGAAAACGCAGTGAATACAGGTAAATATACAATTAATCACAAATAGTAAAACACAAATACAGATACAAATACAAATTCTATATGTTAGATATGCTCTTCTCATTCTACTCATAATTTCGCCAATTACATCTGGTGTGACAGTTTTGGCCATATGTCTTGGACACCAATTTAGCCACCATCATTTATGCTTTCATCACCTCAAGACTGGACTACTGCAATGGGCTCTATTGGGGCTACCCTTGGTGGCTGTCTAGAGACTGCAGCTGGTGGTGCAGAACGCGGTGGCCCATCTCCTCACGGGGACAGGACGCTGCAAGCACATTACACCAGTGCTCCGTTCTTTGCACTGGCTGCCCATAGTCTCCCAGGCCCTATTCAAGGTGTTGGTTTTGACCTATAAAGCCCTAAACTGCCTGGACCCTGCCTATCTGCAGGATTGCATCACCCCCGGGTCCTGGATCAGCCCCTGCAGTCGGCTGGGGGTGCCCGCCTCAGAGTCCCCTAGGTATCTCGGGTGGCAACCATGAGGAGGGTGTTCTTGATGGCTGCACCGAGGCTATGGAACTCCTTCCCAATGGAGGTCTGCCTGGCTCCAGACCTTCCCTCTTTCCGCAGACAGTGTAAGACCTGGCTGTTCTGCCAGGGTTTTGGCAAGGGAGGCGGGTGATGGGAGGGGGGAGGGAGGTTTTTTTAGCTCTGCCTTGGGGTGTGCTTTATATTGATATTATATTGTTTGTATTTTGTTTATTTATTGATGTATTATTTATGTTTATTTTATATTTTTATATGATTTTAATATGTTGTGAGCTGCCCCGAACTGCTGTAGCAGGAAGAGGTGGTCAAGAAATCTAAATAAATAAATAAATAATTTTAAAAAGAGGAAATTGCATCTTGACATCTTCCAGCAACTCTCAAACACCTACTTTCTCCCTACCTTACTCTACTTTTCGTTACCCTACTTTCCTCTACCTTACTCTGCTTACCCTACTTTCCCCCTACCCATTAGCGTATGTAGTAAAATTACATTTGTAAGAAAACTTTAAGAAACTAGTATGAGGCTTGGGGTGTCTAGTTAAGAAACTAGAACAATACTATAACAAACAGGTAGATAGTATATGCATTTTTAAATTGTGAGATATATAGGAAATATATAAATTTTATATTGGATATAGACATTTTACTACATAATAGTTATGTCCAAATATTATTGTTAGTTGCCTATTAGTTTTTTTAGCTTGGGGAGGAGGGAATAGTGCATGGATCTGGCCCAGAAAGGCTTGCTTGTTTGCGGGGGGGAATTGGGCATGTGTCTGGCTTGGGAGAGAATGGGGTATGGGTCTGGCTCAGAGGGGATCAAAGGCTATGGGGAGGGGTCACTGGTTTGGGAATGGGGCATGGGACTAGAATGAGGGGAGGCTGCTGGCTTGGGGAGGGAGATGGGACATGGGGCTGGTTTGGCGAGGAGGAACGAAGCATGGGTCTACCTTAGGGAGGGGAGTGGTTTCTGGCTTAGAGGGGAGTCATTGGTTTGTGGGAGGTGGGATCCCTAGGCAGGTATGGGGGAGGGGTTGCTGGCTTAGGGAAGGGGGGGGAATGAGGCTGCCAGGGACTCGCCATTTTCCCCTGGCTGGGCCTTACTGCAGTGTTGGAGACTGCAGTTCTGGTGGTTCCTGCAAGCACTGGAGGGTGGGCTCGCTACAGGCTCCCCAGGCAGGAGGCTAAGCTGAGAGTCAGGGAGCAGCCCAGCTCCAAGTTGGATACGGGTTGCAGTTTTGGGGTGTTCAAGATCTTGGACACTACTTTTTTCATGAAATTTTGGGTTTACTTGAATCCCAAATACACAGCCCTGGTATTTGTGTTTTGAATGGGGGTGGGGTGGATAGTTAAGGGACTTTTGTGTTTGTGTTTTATCAAAACCCATGTTCACAGCCCTATTCTAAATATACTCTTGTACATCTGAAATCAGAATCTTGGCCTATTAACAGACTTGATGCCGATGAGGCGGCTCCCTGGTCCATCCTGGAGTGAACCACTGCAACCACCACTCCTCAGGTTGGCAGGGAGGACTGTTCACATGTGCAGCCCTCCTCCCATAAACTGGGTGTAGGGGCTGACGTTGCACGTCCCTCCACGTCCCAAGTTGGTCTGAGGTCAGAGTTGTTCATACAATGACAGGGATCCCGGGGCGATGCTGCTCAACAGGATTGATCCCCAGGAAGAGCTGCTGCCAAATGTCTGGGGGGGGGGCCACACTCCTCGGGCTCACCTCATCAGTTGTTTGGTTCACTCACCCAGTCTGTTTGGTGGGGCCCTGCTCCAGCCCCCGCCCCCCCATCAGCTGTTTGGTGCGCTCACCTGCAACCCTACTCCCCAATCAGTTGTTCAGTGGGGTCGCATGAACACAGGAGTCTGATCCACCGACCTCGCCTCGGGATGGGGCTTGGGCACAAAACAGATGTGCAGGTGCCCGTTAGCCCGGATTGGCCCAGGTGGGCAGGCCTTGGCCACAGCTGTATCACTGAGCGTCTCCAGAGGATGTAGCCCGTAGCAGCTGACCACCTGCCCCAGGGCACACGAGTGAACATCTGGCGACAACAGAACAAAAGTGCAGGTGACTCATGGGCTACTGTCATGTCTGTTTTCACCCATATATCATCATCTATAAATATACACTCTCCACTCAGTAGAGTGGAGAATGCATGTTATGATCAGAATTACAGCCCAAACATTCAAAATCTTTTTGCATTTCATAAGAACAAAAGAAGTGCCATACTGGGTCAGAGCCAGACCAATGGTCCATTGAGCCCAGGATCATGTCTCTGACAGTGGTCAATCTTGGTCACTTCAGAGAAATACCCAACAGGTCATAATGGGGTGATCTATTCTCTGCTGTTCGCTCCCAGCTCCTGACAGTAAGAGGTTACGTCCTCCATACCTACTTGGCTAATAGCTGTTAATGGATCTACCCTTCAAGAACTTACCCAATCCTTTTTTAATCCCAGATTTACTACAGGCCTTGACCACATCTTCTGGCAACAAATTCCACAAGTTAATTGTGCTTTGAGTGAAAAAATATCCTTTTATTTGTTTTAAATCTGCTGCCAGTTAGTTTCATGGGGTAATTTCAGACGTTACGTGACCACAGTCAACCACACTGAATCCCCTGTGGTGGCTGTTTGTCCCATAACATCTGTTGTGCATTCCGCCAGATGTTCACCATAGTGAACCTCTGGCGGGAATCACAATGACCATGATTCTGGAACTCTGGCCGCCCGGAGGTCCAGAATCGTGGTTAGCTGGACCACGATTCGGGATCGGCCAAAAGTAATGTCTGTTATGTTGGCCCATCCTGGATCATGGCCCAGACCGCGATGCGGGAATGGGCACAGCGGCCACTTTGGCCGCTGCGCCCTCCCATCTCCTGGAAGGCGGGCAGCCGGGGGAGCGGGGCTATGCGGCTGTACGTCACGCCGTGCAGCCCCTCCCCGATCCCCTGTAGGAATCAGGCCGGCATGTCTGAAGGACGGCCGGACTGATTCCTGACTGGGATCCGAAATGGATCCTGGTCCATGACTGAGCGTGGCGGGCCTCCGGGCCTGTCATGTCTAAAATTACCCATGGTGTGTCCCCTAGTTGTAGTACTATTTGAGAGGGTAAATAAACACTCCTTATTAACTGATTCCACACCGCTCATGATTTTATAAACTTTTATCATATCCCTTCTCAGTTGTCTCTTCTCCAAGCTGAAGAGTCCTAACCTATCAAGCCTCTTTTTGTATGGAAGTCATTCCATACCCTTTATCATTTTTGTTGCCCTTCTCTGTACCTTTTCTAGTTCTACTATTTCCTATCTCATTTGATAGCTGCATGAACAATAACAGCACGCCCAGGGACAGAACAACCCTGCTGTCTTATATACACACATCACTGCAGAGTGTCTGTGTTTGTACGACTATGGGACTGGTATAGCTACTGGGGCTGTGCCAGAGGTTGAGTACCAATAGATTGCATTTGGTGTAAAAGCAGTTTCCTGTTTTCTTAGAATTTCACATGTGGCTTTTTCTTGCTGAATTCAAATGCTGGACTGAGCACCCTAAAACTGGGCCTGTGCCTTTTCATATTTTCAAAGAAACTAATCTAAAATCATTACTATCCTTGGGTTTTTTTATGCGTATATTATTGGTGATTGATGTAACTTGAGTTAAGCAATTTTCATTAAGCACAATCATCTATTCTGAATTCCCCCATTAGCCTGTCTGGAGGGGGAAATGGTATCACTGTTAAGAATTACTTATTTCTTATTTTTAGGTTTCAAAAAAACACAAATAAACAAAATAGAGAGACCTTTTTTGGGTCCAATGGTTGAAACACAAATACTAGGGCTGTGTATCCAGGTTCCAAGTGAACCGAATATTCCTTGGAAAATGTGGAATCCAAGGTCTCAAACTGGGCCCCCCCAAACTGTAGCACATATAGCAAACTCTGAGCTGGACTTCTCTCTGATTCTCAACTTAGCCAGCTGCTTGGGGAGCCTGCAGCAAGCTGTCCCACTGCAGGGGCCACTGCTTTCTTGAAACTGCAGTCTTCAGGACTGCAGCCAACCCCACACCAGTGGAAACCAGTTAAGCCAGAGACAAATAGTGAATCTCCAAACCAGTGACCCCCCCCCACAACAAGTGACACCCCATAGCCACCCACATGTCCCATTCCATGTCCCCAAGCCAACCATCTCCTTTGAACCTAGTCCCCTGGCCCATTCCCCAAACCACCAACCCCTTCCCTAATCCAGTGACCTCCTCTAAGCCAGATCCATGCCCTGTTCCTACCTCCTCAGGCTAACAACTTTCCCACCAAGTGAGCCGTATTGTCCATCCTCTCCAAAATCAGTTTCCCTGCTTTTAAACTGGTAGCAGACTTAGAAGCAGTTTAACTGCATTTTTCTTTCCTTATTTATTCATTTATTTATCTATTTATTTTAATGCATTTATATGCCACCCGCTCATGCCTAAGGCATCCCGGGGTGGCTTCCAACACAAAATAAAACAATTTAAAACAATATAAAAACCACATAACAAATCTAAAAAATTCCAATATTATTATTAAAACAAATTTAACCCCCCACACACAAAAATTTAACCCACCCTCCCCTCCCCGCATCTGAAGGCCTTGGAGAACAGCCATGTTTTACAGGCCCGACAGAAAGCCAACAGACTCGGGACCAGCCGTGCTTCCTCTGGGAGGCAGTTCCGCAACCGTGGCCCAGCCACCGAGAACACTCTCTCCATAGTAGTCCCCCAACTTACACGGGGGACCTCCAGGAAGGCGCCCCCAGTGGACCGGAGGGGCCGCCCTGAGTCGCGGAGGGTGAGGCGGTCCCTGAGGTATCCAGGCCCCAGACTGTACAGGGCCTTATAGATCAAAGTCAATACCTTGAATCAGGCTTGGCACGTTACAGGGAGCCAGTGCAGTGCACAGAGCACTGGTGTTATGTGCTCTCGACGGCCTGTCCCTGTTAGGAGATGGGCCACTGCATTCTGCACTAGCTGCAATCTCTGGGCCAGCGTCAAGGGAAGCCCCATGTAAAGCGTGTTACAGTAGTCCAGCCTCAAGGTGATGAAGGCATGGATCAAAGTGGCCAGGTCGGGTCTGGAGATGTACGGGTGCAGCCTCCGCACCAGATACAGCTGGCGGAAAGCCGCCTTCGCCACCACATCCACCTGCTGATCTAGACAGAGTCCTGCATCCAATAACACCCCCAGACTCCAAACCTGCTGGGCCACGGAGGGGCACACCCCCTCCACAAGAGGGGGCAACACCTCCCCCGCTCGGCCTACCACCATCATCTCCATCTTATCGGGATTGAGCTTCAGTCTGCTCTGCCATAACCAACTCTCCACAGCCTCCAAACACTGAGATAGCATGGAGACGGCAGGGCCTGGGTCGGCTGAAAAAGAGAGGTAAAGCTGGGTATCATCAGCATATTGGTGGCAACACACACCAAACCCTCTCACGATCTCCCCCAAGGGCTGCATATATACATTAAACAATAAAAGAGACAGGATTGAACCTTGCAGAACACCACAATCCAGGGTCCGGGGGCTAGATGTTTCTGCTCCCAGGATAATTCGCTGTGTCCTCCCCAAGATGAATGACTGGAACCAACCAAAGGTGGTCCCATCCAGACCCCCAGGTCACGCAACCGTCTCAACAGCAGCCCATGGTCCACTGTATCAAGCGTGGCTGAGAGATCTAGCAGGACCAGTAGTGTTGAACGTCCTGCATCCATCTCCCGGCGGAGATCGTCCATCAAGGCCACCAACGCCGTCTCCGTACCATAGCCGGGCCGAAACCCTGATTGAAACGGGTCAAGAAAACTGATGCTGTCTAGGTGAACCTGGAGCTGCAAGGCCACTGCCCGTTCAATAATCTTCCCTAAAAAGGGAAGGTTATAGACGGGTCAATAACTGGCGAGTGCGTCCACATCCAAGGATGGCTTCTTCAACAGGGGATGCACCACGGCCTCCTTGAGACTGGGGGGCTGACTCCCCTGCCGAAGGGACGCGTTGTTTACTCCCGCCAGCACCGGGGGTAAACAACTTTCACCAACCAGGACGGGCAAGGATCTAATTCACAACTAGTGACCCTAACTGACCCCAGGACCTCCACAGCATCGGGTGGCGTCACTTCCTGAAACTCATCCCAGAAAGATGGACCAGACGGCGCCTCCATCACCTCACACTCTATTCCTACTCTATTTATACGCCCGTCAAGCTGTCAGAGCCTCATTGTATGTATTTCTGCACCAAAATAACCCATACACAGTGCCCCATGGCCAATGTGTTTTCCACATTGGCAGCAATGGGGTAAATGCAGTGAATACAACCACAAATATGAACACACATACTAAAACACAGATACAACTCCATAATAAAAAAACCCTCCCACTTACAGTAATAGTTAAGGCTCTTGCAAATTTAATCATGCTATAAAAAGCATGGAAATTGCAAGTTAAGGCTCCTGCCTTAACTTGCGAGCCATGTAAGCAGTAAATGCATTAATTGTACAGTCACGCATATTGTGCTCGGTTCCAACTTAGGCTCCATGCACCCATATTTTGCATTGGTCTTTCAGTCCCAATCCTCTTCCAAACAAACAAACAAACCAAACAAACAAACAGTTCAGGGACTACCAGCAGAGGATAACACATTTAGTAAAATCAATGAGTTTAAAAAAATATGTTTTGGTTTTGCATGTATCCAGTAACTGACACTTGTTTTATCTGTGTGCCAACTTTGCATTGCAGAAATGAGTAATAAACGAAGTAATACTTTTTAATGAATTTGTTGGCCGACTGCATAGCACTTTACAAGGCCATGTTTGTACTTTCTCATAATTTCCTTTGTAATATTCTGATATATCATAAGGACTGTATGGTTGTTTTTTCTTTTTCTCATTGATTGTAAGTATGGTTGGATGTTGCTGATTTACTTTTATTGTTACAGAATTTGGTGCAATGGTAATTAACCCGAGCTGCCTGTGGAAGGAGGGGTGGGGTAGAATTTTTTAAAATAAATCAACTTAATGGGTGGTAGTGGTGCATTTCGTATTTCTGCAAAGTATGGCTATCACCACTTTGTGTGGCACCAGCTGCCACCTACTGCACTACAGTAGCTTTGTTCAGTAATTTCTTGGTAACTCTGTATTTTGTTATTAATTTTGGGTAGAGTTTTGTTTAGGTGATGAATACCTTCATTAGTTCTCATCACAAGTAACTTTTGTAAACGAAGGTGTATGACATGGTTTCTTATGTAAAATCTTATGCAATACTTTTTATGAATTGATTTAATGGAACAGAAGGACCTTTGTATTATTGTAGTCAATACTTCTGTAACTTGTAATGGAAATGAAGCTTGCTTTTTCAGTTTTTCCATGAAGGAAAGTTATTTGACTCTGATAGTGTTTTCTGTTGCGCTTTGCTATTTTTATCCATATTCATTTCTTTTTTCCCTTTTATAGGCCCTTTTTAAACAGACCCAGGAGGTGCCACGGTGCGGGGGGGATGGGTGGAGGTGGCAGCGGGTGTGTGGCACGTGTGCAGTCCATCACACAGACGCACACCCACCTCCACCCATCTCCACCATGGAGGCACCCCTCTTTTCCCCAAGTCTCCATGCGTGGGCGATGGGTGGAGATGGGTGGAATGCGGGACTGTGCATGCACACCCACCCATCTTCACCGGCGGTCACAAGGATGCCCCCGTCACCCACCCAGTTGCCCACGTGGGCTGTGGGGGGAGGGGCATCTCGTGTGAAAAGGGCCATACTTTCAGCAATTCTTTGATGTCTGTGTTTGTGATACTAAACAGTATGTGTAATGTTTGGAACAATGGCCTTTCTTTTCCATTAATACTTTGCTGTAGTTTTCAGATTCTTGTTTTCTTTTCTGGTATGCTAATTTTCTCTTCCTCCTTAGTGTGTCTCTTTACTTGACATTTTATAGTGTCTTCTTGAAGATGTTTCCTGATCTATAATTATTTTAGTACATATTCTTGACAATTAATGAAACAGTAGAATACAGTACAGTATAACTCTCTCTTCTGCATATTCATTTAGTAATCTGCTAAATGTTGTTTGTTTAATAGACAATACGACATAATAAAACAATAATAAAGATTAATATGAATGTACATCATATATCATAATGTTCAATTTTTATTTACATTGTATGTACATTTTTGCATATTATGAATATATAGTACTATATCCATAGTAGATAGTCTATCCTAAAAATATCAGTGAGTGAGTATTGTAATGTTATTAGATAAACAAAAAACCTACGGTTTTACAAACTTAGTTAAGGCAGATTCATACCAAGCAAACTTTAACAAACCTAGAAATTGTGTGTTAAGGCTCCCTCCTTAACTTCCACACCATGTAAGCAGTAAACATGTTGTATGG
>QEPC01010062.1:1264476-1284100 GCA_003113815.1 Sphenodon punctatus | reverse complement strand
GCAGGGGGGGGAAGCCTATGGGGGTGCGGAGAGTGCAGGGGGAAGCCTATGGGGGTGCGGAGGGTGCGGGGGGGAAAGCCTATGGGGGTGTGGAGGGGGTGTGTGGGGGAACAGCACGCTGGCAGTGGCAGCCATGTTAAGTATGTGAGGCAGGGAGCAGCGCGCATACGTGCTGGTCCCTCCCTCAGTCCCCCGACCCTAGGGATCTCGCCAGGGCTGTTTCAGCAAACGCCCTGGTAAGAGCTTTCCTTGCGCCCATAGGGATCAATGGAAAGGTTAGCCCCTCCCTCCACAGCACGTCCTATGTGTGCTGTGGACTGAGGAGCTCAGTGCCCAAATTGCATTTTCCATAGAAAACGCAGTTTGGCCTTAGCCTTTTTGTCCCTTGCGGGACCCACTCCTCAGGAGTGGATCCTGGAAGGGAGAACAACTGACAGCGCCAGAGCTTCTGACAGCGCTGCAGCCGCAGTAGCCTCTGACTTTGCTTCAGAGGCTGCTCTGCCCAGGCTGGAGCAGCCTCTGAAGCAAAGTCAGAGGCTGCTGACCGCAGCACTGTCAAAGCTGCAGCAGCAGCCAGCAGGTTTTTTTGTTTGTTTTTTTAAAAAACAAGCAGCGGCGGCTGGTGTCCTGGGTGGCCAGCCGCCACTGGCTGTAATTCATAAATTTAAAAAAGAGCCTATAGAATTTGAGTGAAAAAATATATATATCAAGTTTAGCAGAGTGTACATCAGCTGCCAAAGAAACATAGTTGTTCTCGGTGATTTACTACAGCTTACTCCTGTAAAAGGCAAGCCAGTAAGCCACTATTTTACACGCTAACAACTGAAGAATGTAGATTAGCACTTGGTAGCACAGGACAAGTCAATTTATGGCAGTATTTCAAATATGAGGAAATTACTATTAACATAAAACAAAAAGATGACATAAATTATAGTGAAATGATGGATCGATTAGGAATAGGAACATTGCCAGACACTGATACCCAAATATTACAAAGTAAGTTATTGAAACTTAAAACGTTTTGGAAAATACTTGCTCTTTATTCAAATCTCTTTTAAAAAAAACCACTCATATTCAGTATGATTACTGCCAACTATAAAACCATGTGATGAAATAAAATCAATAACTACATGATAGAGAAGATGAAAGACCCAGTTATAATAATAGAAGATATAGATGCCATAAATTGCTCATCATACAACCCCCCAAACTAAACAAATTAATAGAAAATTGAACCCTTTAGAAACAGACATCTCCAAAACAGCTGGCTTAGAAACAAAGTTAAAAGTTACCAAAAGCTCCCATTTAATTCTTCAACGAAATTTGGACGTAAACATGGGCCTAGTAAATGGGGCAATGGGATACATAGTTGATTTCAAATTTGATCTACATAGACAGTACATTGAACAAATACTAGTTAAATTTGGTAAAGTTGACCAAACACAAGCAGTCAACCACATAGAGGTAAAATTCCCTTTGTTAAGAGATGTCTTTTTTTTAAGAAAACAATTTCCTCTTTCTCTTGCTTATGCAGTAACAATTCACAAATCACAGGAGTTAAATCTCGATAATGTCATTACTGATGTACACAACACTATCTTTAAAGAGGGGATGACATATGTGGCACTATTCTGGGTACATTGACTTTCAGGATTACATTTTATTAAATTCAGTTCACATAAAGCTATTTGTGACATAGCATGTCTGAAAGAATACAACAGATTAAGAAAAACATACCAAACAGAATTACCACAATATGACATAATGCAGAAAAAAGGGAAACAGTAAATGGTAATATACAGAAATTACCAATATATCCAGTAATACATACCAAAAGACAACAGGAAAGTGTGCCATCAGAATACACCTCAAATACCAAAAGAACCACAAAATTAACAGTGAGAACTTCTCCATCCTTTCACAATAGTATAGGCATAAATTGCTACTCCAATTTCATTACCTAAATCAATTATCACCTCAGCTGTGCAAAACTCATCCTCAAGAAGCTGTTGACAAGGATCAACTACAAAATATCTTCTCTATACCACATGAACAAGATGCATGTGAGTTTCTACAAGCAATAATTAATTCCTTACAAAAGGTCAACTATCCGTACAAAACATCTTTTCAGTATCATACAGAACAATAGCTTACATGCACAAAATGCCGTTCTCAAACGGAAACCGTGTCAAGGAATGAATGGGTGATAATATTGTATGCCCCTCCAGTTTCTTCATTTCTATTGCATGATTTACTAACATCAGCACTTTACAATGAGATTTAAAAACAAATGACCTGACCTTATTCTTTCCCACTTCCTTACTGTCACCTTCCTTACATCTGAACTACTTTCACTCCATCTATTACTCTCACATTAGTAAGTCAGAACCAGAGAGGGGGAAGAATAAGGTCATTAGTTTTAAGCCGGGGGGGGGGAGGGGGGGGACGGGGGCAGGAATCCTCAGGAGAGGGTGGAAAATAAATATCGATCAGAATCTGGAGTGGAGTATTGTCGTTTCCTCAACTGTCATCTATTGTTCCTTGCTGCTCCCTGTCCCCCTTTGAGACCAAATAAATGTTATTTCTTCATGTCTTTTGTGTTTTTGTGACCTAACCCCCCTCCCAAAAAAACCTGTGATTGCCTGTGTGAAAAACCCTGTCCATGGTACTATGCTCTTAGTACTATTATTAGTTTTAATAAATGTATGGCACCACATCCAGTTAGGCCACACCCATCCAAAATGACTGCAAGACCATTAATTAACTATGATGTCCCACATGCTCCTGCAAGTTAAGTCCATACAGGCTATATTTACCTACCTGGTAAGTTACCCTGCAAGTTATCGACCTGTCTCTAGTAGTGGCCTGTCCGTTGCAGTTGCATCTGGATAGCACCAGTTTTCTTCATCCCACGCAGTCAGGCTTTCGTCTGGGTTATGGCATGGTGACAGCATTGGTGGCCTTGGTTGACAACCTCCTGGTAGAACTGGATAAGGGTCTAATCTTCCCTTTTTAGGGAAGATTATTGAATGGGCGGTGGCAATACAGCTCCAGGAGCATCTGGATAACATCAGTTTCCTTGACCCTTTTCAGTCTGGGTTCCGTCCCGGCTATGGTACTGAGACGGCCTTGGTGGCCCATCTCCGCTGGGAGATGGACGTAGGATGTTCAACATTTCTGATCCTGCTAGATCTCTCGGCCGCTTTTGATACAGTGGACCATGGACTACTGCTGAGATGGCTGTGAGACCTGGGGGGTCTGGACAGGACTGTCCTTGGATGGTTCCGCTAATTCCTCTCGGGGAGAAGCCAGCGAGTAGTGCTGGGGGCTGAAACATCAAGCCCCTGGGTCTTGACTTGTGGTGTTCCGCAGGGTTTGATCCTGTCTCCGTTATTATTTAATGTTTATATGAAGCCCTTGGGGGAGATCGTGAGAGGGTTCGGGGTGTGATGTCACCAATATGCTGATGAAACTCAGCTGTACCTCTCTTTTTCAACCAACCCAGATCCTGCTGTCTCATTACTCTCCCAGTGTTTGGAGGCCATGGCGGATTGGATGTGACAAAGCAGACTGAAGCTCAATCCCGACAAGATGGAGGTGATGGTGGTGGGCAGGGCGAGGGAGGTGCTGACTCCCCTTGTAGGCGGGGGGGTCCGCCCTCCTGTAGCCCACCATGTTTGGAGTTTGGGAGTGCTTCTGGACTCAGACCTCCACCTGGATCAACAGGTGGAGGCGGTGGCTAAAGCCACCTTTCACCAGTTGTATCTAGTACGGCGGCTATGTCCGTACATTTCCCGGCCCGACTTGGCCACCCTCACCCACGCCTTCATCACCCTGAGGCTAGACTACGTGGGGCTTCCCTTGACACTGGTTTGGAGGCTGCAGCTAGTGCAGAATGTGGCGGCCCGTCTCCTCACAGGGATGGGTCGGCGGGAGTACATAACGTCTGTGCTCCGTACTCTGCACTGGCTGCCTATAGTGTACTGAGCCAGATTCAAGGTGTTGGTGTTGGCTTATAAAGTCCTGCACGGTCTAGGCCCCTCATACCTCAGAGACCGCCTCGTCCTCCGCGCCTCAAAGCGATCTCTTCAGATCGTAAAGATACAATAAATCACCTTAATTTTTATAAGCAATAGAACGTTTCTGATTTATAATGGAATGTACTTTACTGTAACTATACAGGCACACATGTGTCTGTATAAATACTTGACTCTTCACAGAGCCCTATTTATTTTCTTTATAGCACCACTCAGGCACTACCTCAAAGAATTTGCTATCAAAATAAATGATCTCTATTCAGGGTTGTCTTATTTCCAGACACCCAAAGCAAATGGGTTTTTGTGGGCCTACACCCCTGCTTAAATAATTTTTGTTGTGGTTGCAGGTGGTTTGTGGTGACAAGATCCCTCGACTGCTGCTTCCATGTTTGGGTGATGGGAGCTGACACCTCTAATCACCTGTTGCCAATTGCTGGGTCCCAGTGGAGCAAGCAGTTGTGGATGAGTTGGCTCAGGTCCTCTCTCCGAGTGTTGCAGTGGGTGGCTGAGGAATCTGGTCACCATGGTCTCCTAGACATGAGAGGCCTGGAACAACTGTCTCTTTTGTCACATCGCTTTCATTTCTCCACCCCACCCCACTCCCCACAACAGCCTTTATCTGAAAACCTGCTGTCCTGGAACACTTCAGGGAGGTTTTGTGAGATGTTACTATAGAAACAGGAAAAGGCTTTTTATAAGCACTTAAAACTATGCTCGTTTTTGGAAGTAAACATCATGAGTTGCCAGATGAACTTTGTTTTAAGGGAACATTCCTTATTTCAAAACCCCACAACTCTATATAATATAGTGGATGCTCCTTAGTTCTGAGACTGCTTTCACAACTTACAAAATGGGCTATTATAATAACTGGAGATAATACCGGGTATTATAATTCCATAATTTTTGAAATGTGTGAATGCAATATTCCCCTTTTATGCTGCGAGATCTTGGAGCATTGTAACAGCTACCAAATGTGGCTTTTACAACAACCCGAGATCTTGCAGCATAAAAGGGACTAGTGCATTCACACATTACAAAAAATTGCAGAATTATAATACCCAGTATTATCTCCAGTTATTATACTAGCCCATTTTGTAAGGTGTGAAAGCAGCCTGAGCTACACCATAGCCTGGAAGAACATAGAATCCCACAGAATATAGTGGGAAATTCCTTATCAAGGATGTGAAACCTCAGGCCAAGGGGCAAATGAAGCCCATGGCTAGTTTTTATGTAGCCCCTTTCCAGTTTGTGGATTTGCCCCCTGCATCCAGTTCCTGTCCCCAAAGCACTGAAACTGAGCTCAGGGTCAGGGAGCAGAGATGAGGGCATGCACACAAGGATAGGGGACAGAGTCATGGCATAGAGCTTGTACTAATTTTCAAAGTGACCCCGGAGAGGGAAAAGATTCCCCACCCTTCCCTTTTATATTAAAGCTCCACAGCTCCATAATAAGTTCTGAGTTCTCCATAATAGACAAACCTGGGACTGCTCACCTCTGGTTCTGTGGGTGTCTGCCTGTGTCCAGTTCCGCCTGGGTTGACTTTATAAAGACCCAGTGGCTACTGCAGCCCACAGTCCACCCACACAGCAGCCCCCTCCCCCCACACCATAGAGTTGCAGATCACTCCAGACTTTAGGCTACTGCCTGTAACTCTATGGTGTTGCCCAGGGCTACTGCTGGCTCAGAGCGGAGCTACAGTGGCTGTCTGCTGAGCAGATGGACTGTAGTTCCACCTCACATGTTACCCTGGGTCTGGGCAGCCTGCTTCGATGGCGGTGCACTGCAAATGGGGCTAGAGCAGCGTGCTCTGCTTCTGCTCTGCTTGCACATCTGGAAGCCTGCCTTTAGACGGACGGGCCACCTGAAGGTATGGCACAGCAGAGGCGGGGCTGCTGTCTGTCAGAAGACATCCAGTGTCCCTTCTGCTTTCAATTTTGATTGGTCAGTTGTAGATTAAGATGGCTTTATTAACCTGTGGGTCAGATCAACTCATATTGAAATCCACAGAAATATATTTTACTTCAAAGGGAGATAGATCTGGAGTTTGGAGGGAGATGGTGAGTGCCATGTACATTTCTGTTACTCCTTTCACTTTTGTTGCTCGCCCCGCTTCCCCGAGCAGTGGGAAGTTTCTGGAGCAGCCTTGGAATCAGGGTATTTAATTAAATACCTCGCAATCGGAGTATTTAATTTGTGTTCGGCAAATCATGCGCTACCACCTCCCATGCGCATGGTCCCCAATCGCTGTCACGTGTAATTCTGCTTCACGGAATTTTGAAACATCGTGCAAGTGGGTTGCGCAACGGCGACCTGCTTGTCCAAAAGTGGCCTTACTGTGTGGTATAAGAGTCCATTTATATACAAATGTACAAGCTGAGAGGAATGGCTTGGACCAACTGCCAGCTCCTCCAGCCAGGCCCCACTGAACTCTCCAGGTCCAACACCCCAGGGGCTCCACAAAAGGCTGTCTCTCTGTAGTCTTCTGCCCCCAAACTCTAGCATGCAACTTCCAGCTAGGCCGCAGCTCTGTGTCTTCACTCGCACTCCAAACTGAAATCTGTCGCACTCAGTGCTCAACATTGCTGAGCTAGTACTTTGCCCTGCCTGGCCAGAACCATTGTTATAAGTCAAGAGGCTGGCAGGTGAACTCAGGTGTGCCCGAGCTCATTGGCTGATGGGCCTATACAATGCGTTACATCCCAGGGGGATGAATCCCAACAGGGAGTTGCATTCCCAACAGGGAGATGGAGCGAACCAGATCCATAACACTATTTTTATTATTAAGAACAATTGCATTGACGTTTATTACTCTAGAGTAGTCCCACTGAAGCCAGCAGGGATTCACTAGGTCTATTCTGGAGAAGGTGGTTTGTGGATGGCAGCCCTTACAGCATGCTTTTCACTTGGTAATTTCCACACCTTCTAGAGATACATTAATGGATATGACTATAACCTTAAATGGGCAAAATAACTGTAACAGGGAGTCTGGGAAGCTCCCTGTTCCCTTACAAGGAGATAATAGTTTGGTGGTGTGACCCCTTTAAGAGACGAGAAGTAGGGCCTTAGTAAAGGGAAACACTGCCAGGTGATGGGAGGTCAGCTGAGGTGAGCTCAGGATGCACAGAACCTGCAGTGTGCTAGTCGGGCTGCAGGCTTCCAGTGCCTGAGAAGGAGAGACCTGGACCTGGCGAGCCTGGGAAGAGTGGTAAACCCCCAGCAAAGTGGGAGGCTTGCCTAGGAGGGCTGGAGTTGAGCCAGCCACAGTGGAGGTCTGGCTGGCTCTACCCTGCTAACAGCTGGAGTAGCAGAGAGGTGGGGATGTGGAGGTTAAAGCTCGCTGGAGGAGCCTGAGGAGCAATGACCCAATGTGGACCCAGGAGTTAGATGATGGAGCCCTGCGTCAGAGATACTGGAGATGAGACAGAAAGCGGATAGACTGGGGAAGGGTGGTTGAGACAATAAAATAGCCAGAGGGACGAGGGCTATCTCATTTAAATGTGGAGGTGCGTGGGTGCATGCTCCCCCCGACCCCCCCATCTCCACCCGCCTCCACCCATCCCCTACTCACAGACCAATCGGTGAAAAGGCGGATTGCTCCATGTGTGGAAGCGGGTGGAGATGGGGGTGCGCCCGTCCACGCCCTCCCTCCATGCACGGCCCCACAGTGGCACTCCACCAGACGCATGTGGACCGCCCCCGCCAGCAATGGTCTGTTTAAAAATGAGACCTGCTACAATATCATTTTCACAGAAAATCAATTTAAGGGTCTTTGAAAATCTACTCCTACATCTGCATTATTTTACTACATAATAAAATGGAGATAATACTTCCCCAACAACTGTGTGGCTTTCCTGGCCACGAGGCAGTGGAATTGCACTGGTCTCGGATGGAATGTATATACCGTGCTTGGTGCTGAAAGGCTAGAAAGTGAAACAAGGCTATTAGGAAGTGTCAGGGTTGGTGATATACGATGATTGAAAGGGTGTGATCCTCCTGTGTGCAACAGGCAGAAGGGAGAAAGAATGTGAATGGGGTTTTAATGAGGCCTTCCCTTACTGTAGCAAGATTATGTTGAATGGTCAATGTTGCCTGTTCTCAAAGTTGCTCCATCAGTGACCACATCATGGGACTCTTCTTAGGACAGAATGGTTGATACTTATAGGTGGTGCATGTGGTTTGGGATTTAAACTTGCTATAAGCCAGAGATGAGGAACTTTCCCCATCTTGTGGGTCATTGCTCTATGGGCTGCAAAGGAGTTGGGGGTGAGGGTGCTTAAGGGATGTGCTCCACATGGGGGAAGGAAGGGAAGGGTCCAGATCAGGGATTTGTACCATGGATCTGTCCCCTGTCCTAGAGTGTCTATCTCATCTCTGCTATCTGAAGCGCACTCTTTTAGTGTTTAAGTATACGGACTGGATCCAGGAACCAATTCCAGAAACAGAAACAGGAAATGAGTCAAATAAATAACAGGTAAAGTTTTCCTACCCCTTCCATAGGCAATTCCTTTGTGAGTACGATAAAGTTGGTAAACTCAGCTCTCTAGGTCCCCAAAAGATACGATGTGCAGCCTCTCACACTCAAGTATATCTTGGGCCTTCGTTGCACAGAGGTTGTACTGTGCCCTAACTGCACCCCTGTCACATCCCTTTCATTCTCTGCACAAGCCCATGCACCTAAGTGTGCCCCTGCATCCTCTGAATTAACTACCATATTCAAATTCTGAACCAAAGCTGAGAGATGTTCTAATGCAGGCTTTTAATTCAATATAAGGGAAAGCATTTCAGTCTAGCAGATTATGAGCCTCATCCCTCAGCTGATATTAAAGGGAATTCAAACAAGGATAGAGGACAGGCCTCACTCCAATCAGAATGAAGACAACCATATTTGTGCTACTACTTCAGGGAAGCAGTGGGAATGGCGTGATCGAACAAACACAGTGGTATGAAGTTTTCCAAAATATGTCCTGGAAATTATTAGGAAAATTCCTCATGATGGAGTCCATCAGAAGCTGGTTGCTGCATGAGGTAACTGTTGGGTATGATATGGGAGATAAAGAAGAGTGTGACACTGACAGTGTGATGAGCTTTGCAGGGGAATAACTAAAATTAGTTTCCATTCCTGCATCTCTTGAAGACCTTCTATCCGCCTGTCTCAGTTTGCAGTTGCTTTCTATTTCCTTTCTATAAATGGCTTTCAGAGATGGTTTCTGTCCTGATTCTTCTTCTTCTTCTTCTTCTTCCAAACGTCACTTGAAATGTGAAAGATGACACAAAAAAGAATGTATCCTTGGGGAGAGATGCAACAGTTCATTAGAGACAAAATCCTGGTAAGCAACTTGTGAGTCAGTCATATGGACAGAGGTAGATTTATACACCAGCATAAGATGATCTTATGATGTCCTTTTGAAGAAGGTGTTGACACTTTCTCCAATAGTTTAATGGAGGAAATCAGGGATATGTCTTCCCTGTCAAATATTCCAAGCCAAATCCCTATCCCAGTGCAGAACTTTGACGCATTGACTATGAATCTAGATCTGAAATGGGTAGCTCACTTGCTACCTGTGGGTAATACCCACAATTTCGAGTACCGCATTGAGTTCCTGATGGGCTACCTGAGTACCGATCGAGTGCTCGATTACCTGAAAATAGTGGGTATTACCATTACTAGGTTACTGATTTACTGTTTTACAGCCAATAAATTGGTATGAGAATCAGGATGGAAAGCTGGAAAAATGGTATTGGAAATCAGAAAATTGGTACCAGAAGTCAGAATATCAGGATGAAAAATGGTAAATCAGTACATCAGGTAGTCCATCAAGTATGAATCGGTACTGATTATTTATTTATTTATTTATTCATTTATTTATTTTCATACCTTTTTATCCTGCCCCTCTCGCTGGAATGACTCGGGGTGACTAACAGCAGTATTTAAACAACAAACAACAATAATAACAATAAATATCATAAATATAAATATAAAAATAAAAAATACATAAAACCCATCAAATACGCTACCCGATTTGTGTAAAAAACAACCCCACCCACCCCATCTACCCCATCCCTCCCTCCCTCCCCCTCCCCCCACCAAACATCTGACGGAAGAGCCAGGTCTTACAGTTTCAACGGGAAGCAAGGAGATCTGGGCTGAGGTCAACCTCTACCGGGAGGGTATTCTACGGCGATGGTGCGGCCGCTGAGAACATCTGCCTGTCCGTTCGGATCCACCTATATTGCGGGACCTCCAGGAGGGTGCTCCTGGACGACCGCAGGGGCAGCCCCAGGTCCCAGGGGGTGAGGCGATCCCTCAGGTAAGCAGGGCCCAGGCCATGTAGGGCTTTAAAGGTAAAAAAAAGCCTTACCATTTATTACTGATTAGTGCCCAATGTTACTGGATCCAATCAAGTACTGAAGTTTCAACAGGTGTACCCATTTTTCAGGTACTTGTTTCAGCTCCAGAATAGACCCATAGACTCTAGATATGAAGTATTTGGAGGAAGACTTTCAACTGATATTTATGCCCCTAGATTCTTCAGTTGCTTTTGAAAATTTCCCTCCCAAATATTAAGGTGGCAGATGCTACAGAAAACAGCCACAGAGCAGCAATGAAGTCTCTGCTCATGCTGTGATCTCCTAAAATCCACAGACTACTGCCCTGTCCCCAAATCTCCTTTCACAAGGGAGGATAAAGAACTAAACAAATGGCATTTGAGGGATGTGTAGGTTTCTTGATTCCTGCCACTCTACTTAGTAGAGCATTTACACTAGTTAAAACCAATGTAAGCCTTCAAGAGCGGCAGAACACCTGGAGCAAGGGAGGGTGATAGTTCCCCTTTATGCATGTTTTAGAGACAACAAATACTCTTGCACAAAGATAAAGGCCCAATAACTGCACAACCAGGTTCCATCATACTAACACTTTTTAGGTGCATTTTAATTGAATCTTTTGCCATTATCTATCTATCTATCTATCTATCTATCTATCTATCTATCTATCTATCTATCTAAATGTTTTGCTTCTATGTACAGCATCTTTAAAGGGCCAAAGATTCCCTGCCTCTCTACTAATAGTGCCATGCTGTGAAAAAAGATTACTGCTACAGGTCTGAGGACATACCTGTAGGGGAAATACAGTTGTATGGATTTAGGCAGCTATTGCTTTAATCTCAGACTCCTTCCCCATGTGTGTGAGTGAGAGATGTGTGGGTGTGCATGTCATTTTCATTATATCAATAACAAAAACGAGAATTGTCATTTTCATTTTTGTTATTGCAATAACAAAAATGACAAAAAATAATAACGAAATCAATAACAATAATGAAAGTCATTATTGATTTTGTTATTGCCTGGCAGGTGTTTTGGGGAGGGAAATGTGGAGAGGGGAGGAGGGAGCAGACATCTAGGAGCCAGAAACAGTGTTGAATTCTTGACCTGGGAAGGGAAGGACCTGGTGGATGTATCTCTGGCCAATGAGCAGCGCAAGCAGATCCTAGCAGTTGAATGGCACCCTGTGATTCCTCAGTGCCTCTGCCTCCCAGAACCAATCAGGAAGGAGGTCTCTGAGGGAGGGCACTGCAACCCTTAATATTGTAGGACTGGGTTGCTTCACTCTGTTAGCTCTCTTGCTTGTCAGGATGCATTTGCAGAAGCTGCTGGTGCTTGCACTAGAAATCCTCCCATATATATATAGCCCTTATTTTATATTTCTTTAGCCAGACAGATCCTATCTATAGGTATCAGGTTATTTTAATCAGTTTTAGTAAATGTTTTTTGTTTATTTACTGTTAGGTTATTTTAATGTATTTTAGTTTTTCTAAAAGGATACAACTGTTTCCTTTTTCCTTTTTGAGTTAAATGTACATGTATATGTACATACGCTATCCAATTATAGACTCTGTGGAATTGGGATCAAATAGGTAAATGGGTTCTTTCCTGCTAGAAATCCTTCAGCTGCTGTAAAGGGCAGATATGACGGAATCCTTGTGTTGAGAGATTTTGCTAAGCATTGTAATCAGAGGGCTGTGGAATTCTGATCATATACAATTTATGAGTGCTAATTATATATTGTTCATGTGAGACTATTTGAGTACCACTCTTCTTAAAATGTGCCTTTGCAGCCAATAGGCTGTATTGATTTTTCTTTTTTAAGATAAAGATCAATATATTACATCACAGGTTCACAAATATTGTGACTTGTAATGTAAGATAAAATTGTTAAATTTAGGTAAATAAGAGTGGGTAAAAGATTAAATAAAACTGTGTTTTGCATTCTACAGTGACTGTTGTATATGTTGAGAATTTGTTATATATGTTGAGAATTTGAGTGATTAGTATATTACTAATCGATGTATTTTATATTTATCCCAAAGAGATTGTAAGATAAGCTATGCTGACTTTTCGCTGATGGGGTCTCTTCCCCTTTGTAATTGTTATTTTTGGGTTTTGTTTATGATGCTCTTGATTTTGTTCTTCTTGCCATAGCCTTTGGCTAGTGCAAATAAATGTTATATCATATCCCTTATTCCCTTCCCTACCACCCAATTCTTATTGCTTAAGTACACACACACGCACGCACGCATGCACAGAGAGAGAGAGAGATTAGAGAGAGAGAGAGATTAGAGATAGTAGATATACCTCTGAGTTTTCCTTTTCCCTTCTCCTGTCTGTCTCCCCCTGTCCATATATTATATAGATATAGATATTAGTTGTATATATAGAGATTAGAAATTTAGATACTAGGCTGTTTTATTATATATATTAGGAGTATAGGACAGGAACATTTTTTATTATACATAGGTTAGGTTTAGCTTAGATACTGTATATATTATATAAATAAAACTTCATATTGTGTACAGTATATATTATTGTGTGCAGTTTTTTCTGTATCACAATGAGAAGGGGAAGGAGTTCAACTTCTGACAATAATTCTTCATTGGCACACAAAATCGATACCAATACCAAAAATAAACTCTTCGTTTGAAATTGGTACCAATACCGATAATGACAACAATAACAAAAAACAACATTTCGTTATTAACGAAAACAAAAATGACACATTTTAATAACAAAAAACGATACCAAAAAACGTTGGGCCATGGTGCACACCACTAACGTGTTGAGGCAAGCATACTTCACCACTGGAGAACCAGAGGAGTAGCTATCATAGAGTGAGGGAGTTCAGTTGAGTCCAGGACCTGGACTCTGGAGTGGCCCTTTGGAAGTAGCCTGAGCACCACTAGAAGTTTTCAGACTGGGCAGTGGTGGGTGTGGAGCTAGCACTCAGGCCGCTTGCAAAGGGCCCTGCTAAGAATGAAGTTTTCTAAGAAAGATCGGTGGAGAACTGGCCCTGCCTCTACCCACTCTTAAACCTTCTTTCCTGGTTCATGGGTAAGTTCACCCATGCCCTCCAGGGGGCTCATAATTGGGACATGAGCCTAGGCTCTCTACAGCTTTGCTATGCCACTGTGGAGTACCTTCACTTCAGATTAGCACCTGCCAGTTTTGCAAAACTTTGAATGCTAATGGCCTCCTGATAGACCATTTGCAATCTTTTGCTGATAAGGAACGAAGTGCATTTGGTGGATACAGTAGAGAAATGGCAGTCTTGACGCTCTGGTTCTGTTGCCACTTCCCAGGATGAATTGTACAGACTTGGGCAAGTCATTTGACCTATGTGTTCTTTGATAAATGACTCTAGTAATATGTCTGCAAGGTCATTGTTAGATTTCATCCATGAAATCTCAGTGTTCTGAGATCTTCATGTGAAAAGTGATATGTTGGTGCATGTAAAACTAACTAATTTTCCTAAACACATATGATATTTAATTGAATGTAACACAAGTGTGGCTGATTTTACTTCAAGAGTAATCTGTGATCCTTCAGTTAATGGAAGATGCTAGAACAAATGGGCCCTTGAAGAGAGAAGGGGAAATTTCTCAATGGACTTTAAAAAAATTCTTTCCCACATCATCCAGTTATTTTGTTCTGACACTGGTATGGGAGGGTAAAGACAGTGACATTGACAAAAGCAAGGCAACTGACTGAAATCTTCACACAAATGTCCAACTTTGTACCAGACTTCTATTCTTGTATCTTCCTCAGCTGTGTCCTTTGAGCTATTTCAAGAACTGCATTCTTATCGTTAATGAGAATTCCACTGAAATATTCCATGAGTGTCAAAATTCCAAGGAGCAGTTTTAATGAACACAGTCTGCCCTTTTCTTGTGTAAGAGAAACCAGTAGTAATTCTAGGTTTTAAAAAACCTTGGTTTAAGAGAAGAGTTAGTGCTCTTACAAATTCACTCGTGCTCTGAAAAGCATATTGTAGGTTAAGGTTCCTGTCTTAGGCTGCATTCCCATCTGTGGTGGCGGTGGCGGCAGAGGGAGCAGCGACGGAAGATGCGGCAGTGCGGAGGAGCCGGAGGACAAGAAAAGAGCTGGTGCGAACGGGGATCTGCTGCGGCTTCTCTCGCTGGCTCCTCCCTGCTGCTGTGGCTTCCCTTGCTACTCCCTCTGCCGCCACCGCAGATGAGAATGCAGCCTTAGTGCCTTAACTTGTGTGCCGTGTAAGCAGTAAGGATGTCGTACAGTCCCACATAGTTTGCTTGCTTACAGGTTAGGCTTATGCACACTTTGCTTTGCTCTTTCAGCCCCAATCCTCTTCCTCTGCAGGTTGGGGGCAATACTGAAGCTAGCTCCTCCCCGCCCCAATATTATGGACTTGATCCCTGTCTCCACTGTAGCCACAATTTCTACTTCATTCATAGCTCCCCTCTCCGGCAGCAGCTCCAATGCATCAGCTTACTACACAGGTGATTAAGACAAGGAAATATTTGTCGTAGTATATCATGCACCGAAGTACTATATTGTATTGGAAAGGGATTTAGCTGTCTGTGGGTTGTGGCTTCTGACTGAGGATTGGTTGCCATCTGTTTTTCCCTCAAGTACAGGCCTCATAAGGGGATCAAACTACTTATCCCATACCCATCAACTTTGTTCCTCCATATACACCCCGCCAAGTACTTGGATATCACGATGTCCACATCCCAACTGAAAGCACATACAAAAAACATACATACTTAGCCCCCACCTCTGGCTGTCTCCCAAACCTTGTCCCTGAATACACAGTTATCCATATCTCAGACTTCTCTCCCCATATAGACCCCCCTAGAATCTGGGTACCCCCTCTCCGTAAAAACAATGGTCCCCTCCCAAGCTGCCCTCTAACCTTGTTTGTGAATACACATCACCCACCTCTCAGGCTTGTCTCCCCCATTTACACCTCTCCCCACACTTTACTGAAGTATACACGTCCCCACCCCTACCTGGTCCCCAGCCTCATCTGTGCGCACACATCACCCATTTCTTAGCCTTGTCCCCTATAAACACTCCCCCGGTACCTGGCTGCCCCCTACTCATACAGACACTTGCCCCACTGCCCAGCTGCCCTCAATCTTGTCTCCCTGAACACATCCTACATCCATCAACCTGGTTCACGCAGCCTCCCCGTACTCAGTTGTCCTGTTCTCCCCTGCTTTCCGCAGCTTCCGTGTTGTCCCTAGCCTACAGAGGAAGAGGACTGGGGCTGAAAGACCAAGGCAAAAGGTGGGTGTATGGAGCCTAAATTGTAAGTGAGCACAATGGGTGTTTTCAGACAGATGTAGGGCTGCCCACCCCTAGAGCTGGATGTGGGGTGCTTCCCCACATCTGCCCACTCCCAGCCCAAGCCTTGTTCAGGATCAGTCAGACCTGGTGGGTTCCTTGGCCCATGCAGTGTCCCGCCCCACAAGGGCTGGCCCCAGGGTTTGCATGGTCATGTATGAAATCTTGGTGCAGGTCTAATTTGCATAATTTGCCCTTATACCTCTTATCAGCACCACCACCACTTACCCCTTAGCTTCCCACATGCAGTGCCCCCTTGTCACTTCCTTCCCACAGATCCACCCACCACCACCCCTATATCACCCACAGAGTGGCCCCCCGCCTAGTCTCACCCAACATTTCTCCCACACCCCACCAACACAGGGAAGGAATGGCAGGAGGGGGGAGGGCAGCATTGCACATAAAGAACATTAGGGGAATAACTCCCAAGTTACCCTGAAAACCTTTTGAACAACATTGCATATAAGAAAATTAGGGGGATAGGACTGTCTGGGTGCTCGTATTGGGGGAGGAGGGAGAAAGGTATTTTTTTGGCCGGGTGGTCTTGGTCTATTGGGAGGACTGGTGGTCAATCAGAGGCAGGCTATAGACTGCTAGGCAGGAGGAGACACCAGGAACATTCTGGTGGGTCTCTCCTTGGGCCGGGTAGTGGTTTTCCTCCTCCCCTCTAGCCATGGGGGGTTTGGTTTAGGGGGCAGCCATGGGGAGAGGTAGGGGACAGGGAGAGAGGGTGACAGCGACAGGAGGGACGGGACGGCATGGGGAGAGCATGAGCGCTCTCTCTCTCTCAAACACACACACACACACATGCCCTTTTTAAACAAGATGCACGCAGTGTCCATGTGGCTGAGCATCTCATTTAAATGTGGAGGTGCATGGGTGCATGCTGCCGCGACCAACGCATCTCCACCCGCCTCCACCCATCCCCCTCTCACAGATCAATCGGTGAAAAGGCGGGTTGCTCCGTGCGTAGAGGTGGGTGGAGATGGGTGTGCGCCCATCTGCGCCCTCCCCCCATGCATGGCACCCACAGTGGCACTCCGCCAGATGGACATGTACAGCCCCCCCGTCAACAGCGGTCTGTTTAAAAATGGCCACAATCTCTCCTCATTCACACAGACACACACACATACTCACATAGACACTCTCTCTCCTTACACACAAAGGCCATTTTCACACAAGACAGTACCCACCCACTACCCACCCACCCACTATACACGTTGCAGGGCTGCAGTGTTGCCCTACAGGTGCCCTGTAACATGTATAGTGAGTGAGAGGTGGGTGGATAGTGGATGGAGAGTGACTTGTGTGAAAACACCTACAGACACACACTCTTTCTCCTCACTCACACAGACACGCGGTGGACCTGTTTGAACATGAGTGGGAGTGGGTGGAAATATAACCCCAACATGCCAAACTAGGAAAATGGTGGCCCCAGTGCATGCATGTGTGTAGCAGCATGGGGGCCGTGACGCAATCGTACAGTTTGCACAAGCAACAGCGGCGGTGACAGCAGCAGACAAGTGGGAGAGAAAGAGAGAGGGCGGGTGGGGGGGATGACACTAGTTCCTCACCCCTACCGTGCTGCTGCTGCTACCAAAAGACCTGCCCCCAGCTGCCCCATTGTGACTGAGGACAAGAAATGGTCCAGGCTGGGGGACTGTCACCTGCCCCCAGCCAGGCGTGGGGCTCCAGCTGCTATGGGTCCATGTGTGATGGCACGCCGCACATGCCTAGGGCTGACCCTACCCCTCCCACACAAACCGTGGAGTTGCAGACTAGAGCATCCCCAAACACTATGGTGTTTCCTGGGGCAACAGCTGGCTGGAAGCAGAGCTGCAGTGTGGGTCTGCACATTAGACGGACAGCTGCTGCATTTTGGGCCTCTAACCCAGGTTTCGCCGGCCTGCTCCGCTGGTGGTGCTCCAGGATGTTCCAGAGCACCGCTGACAGGGCTGCGCCAGAGCAGGCATCTGGCAGGCCACCTGCAGGTCAAGTGGACTGGCACAGCCAGCACTGGGGCAGCTCATCTGTTTAAAACACCCCAAATGTGGGACTGAACAACTTCTTTACTCCTTACACGGTGTGCACGTTAAGGCGGGAGTCTTAACTTACAATTTCCATGCTTTTTGGAGCACTAATAAATTTGTAAGAGCCTTAACTCTTCTTTTAAACTGAAGGTTTTTGGAACCTAGAATTTCCATATATTGTTTGTAAAGGGAATACACCAAATTCCCCCTCCTACAACACTACCAGCCTGGAAAAAGTAGACTGACATTAGTGTGGTCTTTAACATGCCCATGAAGAGCTTAAGAAGGCCAAAAGCTCACAGAACCATGGCAAGATATCAGTCTATATGGGGAGATTACTTTTTCTTTCTTTCTTTCTTTCTATCTATCTATCTATCTATCTATCTATCTATCTATCTATCTATCTATCTATTTTAACCTATAACCTATTTACCTATCTTAACCTATAACTTATTTTTTCCTATAACGTATTTATCTGTTAACCTATAATCTGTTTACCCATCTTAACCTATAACCTTTTTTGTTTTGTATAAAATGTTTTTATAAAAATAAAAATGATTTTTTCTTAATCTATAACATAATTAACATAAATAAGATTAAATTAAACAATAAAATATAACTATTAAATACATTGGGGTGGGGGTCAAACACATTCACCTTCCTGTGCACTTGGCAGGACTGGACGTGCTGGTAGTGGCAGGAGGCCAGGCATGCCCTGAACTGTGGAAGTCTCTATAGCTGCTCACGCTCTGCTAGGGTAGCCCAGTAGGCCTCCCATGCTGCCTTCTGGCCCTGGAGGAGGGAATAGCAGGTGGCATACTTTCTGTCACAGGTCTCACCACTCTCTAACAAGCTCATCATATTCTGCCTGCAGCCCATCAATTGCTGTCAACACAACCCAAATTCCCTCCTGCATTTGCATTAGGGCACTGGGCAGGGATGGTGCCGCTCCTGGACTAGGCTGTGGAGGAATGGGTGGTGGCTGCTGGAACTCAACAGATGGGTGTGAAGGGGCTTCATCCCCTCTGTTAGCAGCCCACATGGAAGAGCATTCCAGCCTCTGGTCCCAGCAGTACCTTGTCAAAAGCTCTGCCTGTTCTGGGTTGCGGGGTGTCCTCTAAGCACCCTGCCATGTGTTGCCCAGCTCCATCACTTCTATGCACCACAGCAGCGTTCCTCTTCTGGGTCCATTTCAGGAGGCTGAATGAAGTATTCTCAGACTTGAGATGAGCCTCCCTCTACCCTTCCTGCCTGTCATGGCCACAAACCTATCTCCCCGCAACACCCACCATTCTCTCCCAATTCCCCATACATCAGTTTATGAACACCCCTGCCTCTCAGCCTTTCTTAGATAATACAACCTGTGCACATAGATGGATTATATGTACAACAAACATATGTATGTTTTATGTACATCTTCCTCTACCCACTCATAAAGTGAAGAAGAGAATGGGTATCCGTACATAGCATCTAAGTGTAGCATCTACATATAATAACCTCTCTACCTATATCCTACGCACAGATACCGTTTCTCTTCTCTTCTAAACAAATCATAGGGTATTTTCAGACATTACTAGATCACGGTCAACCACGGACAATTCCCCGTGGTGGTGGATGGTCCCGTAATGTCTGGTTGCTCGCCGCCAGATGTTCACCATAGTGAACCACCGGCGGTGAGCAAAATAACCATGCTTTTGAGGATGGTCCGGGCACCATCTCTGAAAGCGTGATTAATTGAACCACGGCCCAGAATTGGCGGCCGGTAACGTCTGTTACCACCACCAATTCTGGGCTGTGGCCCAGACCCCGGGAAGGAATCAGGCGCAGCGGCCGCATTGGCCGCTGCACCCGCCCGTCTCCCAGAGGGTGGCCAGCCCGGGGAGCATGGGGGGGGGGGG
>QEPC01010062.1:1202785-1225778 GCA_003113815.1 Sphenodon punctatus | reverse complement strand
TCCCCCGCCCCCCAGTTTGGCACCCCTTGGTTGCCTTAAATGGTGCTCAGTCGAGCGGCCATAGACAAGCATGGCTCCCCCACACACCTCCCCAGCTGAGCATCTACGACCACTCCCCAGGAGTGGTTCCACTGTAGGGGCAGCCGGGCGGGCACTGAGGCAGGCACAGAGAGACTGACTGCATCCACAGCCTTACTGAGGGAGGGGGTGAGCTTAACCAGCCTGGCCTCCAGGGCCTGTTGCTTCTTGCTGCTAGTGGTGCCTGTACCTTGTGCATATACGCGGTGCGACCAGTCCAGAGGTGCTGCTATTAAACACACAAGACACTCAAAATGCAGCCAGTCTATTATGCCATGAAAAGAGACATATATATATAACCAGTTCAGTTTTGTCCCCATAATCAATTCACGCTGCCCCCACCCCTTAACCAGTTCATTTGCACCCACCCCCATATAATCAATTCACACTGCCTCTCACCTATAATCATTTCATTTGCACCCCTGTGGCAGCGTGAATTGATTATATGGGGGTGCAAATGAACTGGTTATGGGGTGGGGGTTTAAAGACAGTATTCCTGTTAGCAATAACTTCATTAAGAAGAGTTAATGAAATAGCAGCCATAATAATCTCAGAACCATATTTGCAGATTTTCCAAGATAGAATAGATGTTGCTTTACATCCTAACTTCCTACCTAAGATAGTATAAGTGAGACAGTTGTGAGAATGTGGTCCTTTTTACATGGACCTCTCCCAGCCATGAACACACAGATTTCTGCATGTTCATGGGTGGGGGCAGCCCCGTGTGAACAACGCAGCACACATGCCCATGATGAGTGGGTGTGTGTGTGTACACCCGCCTAACACGCATCCCCACTCACCCAACTCGTTCCCACGCATGGACCAACCAAGGAAAATGGGCGGTTACTCCGTGGGTGCGGATGAATGGGGCAGGGGATGAGTGGGGATGCGTGTGCAGCCGTGTTCATGCCCCGCCCATGCACTAGCACATCCAAGGACCCCCCAGCCGGCGAAGCCATGTAGAAACAGCCTGTGAGGAGCCACTCGAAGAACAGAAGGTTGCTGCCACATTTAAGTAGAACAGATTCCCGCAAGATCATCGCTTGACGGGCAAAAATTGGCACTGCCCTAGTCTGAAAAGAATCATAAGAGCAGAGCAGTTGCTCAAGCAGTCTTGCTCTAGAGGCCCAATGGAAAGCAGAAAGAACTGAACCCAGGAATTTAACCCTCGGACCAGCCAAGGCAGGGCAGTCCAGCAGAATGTGGCCAACTATGTCTTCCCTGTTGGTTTCACAGAGCTGGCATTTCCTCTGGTCATGCAGAATGCCCCGATACCTGCCCTCTACCGAGGCAGAGGGGAAAGTGTTGGTACGCATTCTAGTGAATGCGACTCACTTAGCTGGGTCCGATCACATAAAGAGGTAGAAGGGATCCCGACAGGTCGCACTATAGGGCCTGTAACCCACAACCACCTTCTGCACCTCAAGCAAGGCCCCTTCCGTCTGGAGAAGCTGGTAGTTCATTCACTGTTGGGCTAATTTCTTAAAGACTTTAGAACCTTCTCTTCTGCAGATCTCAGGAGAAAAGCCGAGTAGATGGATCAAATGTGACACCCGCAATAACCAGGGGTTTAATAGACCCAAGTCACGAGCCATAGCCAGCAGAGATTTATCGGTCTCAGGGAGCCCAGTCACCTTCATCCAATAGTTGATAATACACCGAAGGGCGCGTACCTTTATTGTTGGGAAAATCGTCTCTTTCTTGGATATAACCTATGGGGAGCCACGCGGAATACCCAACTGGGGTGGTGAGAATGTTAGGAGCCATCTTGAAGAAACTTCTTCACGCGGTAACAACCTTGCGATCACTTACAGGGGAGGAGTTGTTTGTAAACAAACAGCTTTATCTCCCAGTCTGATTGGGTGTCCCACTGCTCCTGCTGCTGCTGCAGCAGCACTACTAACAGGCAGAGGTAGGTGAGGGATGGCGACCAGAGCCAGGGAGGGGAGGCAGAAGAATGTATTGGAGGAGAAGCTGGCTGCTCCCAGCCAGGCAAGGGCGGGGCCATGTACAGCTGCACATGTGGCACATACCTGGGGCTGGTCCTGGGTGAATGCTATCTGGCCCTGGTGACTTGTTAGTATTCAGTTTGTCAATTTGCCCTTGAACATCTTCCAATGTCACATTGATTTGTAACAACTCTTCTAATTCCTCGCCCACAAAGCAAGGATCTGGTGTGGGTACCTCCTCAAAATCCTCTGCAGTGAAGACCAACGTAAAGAACTCATTCAGCTTCTCTGCAATGTCCTTATCCTCCCTGAGCGTCGCTTTTACTCCCTTGTCAGCTAATGGCCCAACTGACTCCCTAGCAGAATTTTTGCTTCTGATGTATTTGAAAAAGTTTTTGTTACTTGTTTTTGCCTCTTTAGCAAGCCTCCCTTCGAAATCTCTCTTGGCCTGCCTTATTAACACTTTACATTTACGTTGCCAGTGTTTATGCTCTTTCGTATTATTTTCATTGGGACTAGTCTTCCATTTCTTGGTCTGACCACAGCCTGGTACATGATCCTTTTCTTTTAAGAATAAACTTTGGCCGCTTTTAGATGAGACAAATTTGTGCATGATTTGGTGAAAAATGTGTGTGTTTTAATGCTCGTTTAAACACCTAAACCATTTTAAATGCGCATTTGCCATGATCGTGTAAAAGCCCAAACCATTTTGAATGTGGTGTTTAAATAATGCACATTTTTTAAAACCAGTTTTGGCATCCCCCGATCATCAAAGGGACTCAAAACCGGTTTTTAAAAATGCGCATTATTTAAAAACCACATTCAAAACTCTGGGATGAGTTGAAGGAACCATGAACAGTTCCTGGATTTGCAACCAATGATTGTGGCCAGGATTGGGAAAAATACTTGTCCTTCTCAGCAGTGAGTGACTGTAGTTCTTTACCACCTTAATAATGACCAAACTGATCAGCAAAGATTAAATGTTACTGAGCTTGAGATAAGAACAGAATTTGAGGAAGTAATTTCGGCATGACATACTTGACATATTTTAGCTGCCCACCAATGTATTTTGAATGATACCAGCATTGAGACCCAAGGCAAACTTGTAAACATCATTCTCATTTTTACTGACATTCTGTTAACCTTGGTCAGGAATTAACATCTGTATTAATTAGACCCATGAAAGCTGCTTGGGAAACCTTGGGCTCATTCGTTGATACACACTTTCATTTTCATGATAGAGATGATACTCAAAACTATCAATTGAAGGAATAGGAGAATCAAGTTAAACACTATCCTACTCCCCTTTTGCACGTTGAGTGAATAATATAGGATTTAAATAGATTTAGTGACCTAGATCAGAGAAAGAAAAAAATCCCATCACTAATTGCAGATTCCTTCCCCAACACCACCTAGTATTCTCAAGTATGTGTATTTGCACATCCCTGCTATATTCAGTTTGCATTAGATACAGACTGAATTCTGGCAGAACTGACTGAAGCCGCTATCACTCTTGTTGTAGATAAATTGAATACCATCCACATTCCAGGTTGTAAGACTCTCAGGGCTGGGACTTGTGTCTAATCATGACTTTTCAATGCCTGCTTGAATAATAATTAATGATAATAATAAACATGATATAGCTCAGTGGCTTCAAAATATTGTTGATGGATGGAACACTGTCAGCCTCAGAGAATTTCTGATAGACCACCACACATCTGCCATGTATGATCAAGTGCATGCTCCTTGCTGGCTGGCTACAAGTGCACAAGATATGGAGTTTGATCCCCACTAGCTCCATGGTCATCTTTGTGGGGAAGAGCTAGGGGATAACAGTAATGTGCATCTGCTGACCATGGGCCAACCCATGCATGTTACAGTCATATCCCCAGTATCGTTAGTAGGGACCAAAGTCCACAGCATGGCTGGTTCCATGGATGAACAATAAACCACTTACCATGGCCTGATGGGCAACCATTAATCTATGGACCACAGTTTGAGAACCACTGATGTGGCTACATTAAAAACAATCCAGTTTACAATTTTTGAATTTGTCCCCAAACCCAGTGTGTGCTCTGTTAATTGGAGTTAGGTGTCTTGTGGCAATTTCTGTAGGAGGAAGGTGTTTGTTCTGTCATTGACATGTTAGTGTCCTATTGACCCTTTTTTCTTGGTCTTGTCTTCTTCTCAAAAGGTGGCTGCACATCAGTAAAGCATATAGTTGGCGAATCTCTTTGGGAGATATCAGGATGTAAGAGGGTCTACAGATATAACAAATACAATGTGTAACTCTGGTGCTAGGTGATGTTAACACAACCCAATAGATAATATCAAAGAGACTGCCTTTGTAACTTACACCATTGTAAGAAATACTTTACATAATAAATAAAAAGAGGGTTTCTTTAAGAACCTCACCATTCACTTCAGAACTGTTGTCTTTGGACTGCTGCTTCAAGAGCAAAAATTTTATCATAATCACTGAAGTTACACACATCTCATTTCCAGAGGACACAGTCATCTATTGTTTGTCATTTATCTCCCTGGCCTTTCCCTTTAGCCCAACAATAGGACTTGGTAGGCTCTGTATATTTTGGAGGCTGTTTCTAGGCGGGAAATATCCACAATCAACTACAATATCAAATATAATATACTTTGCTGCAGGCAAAGTGCTTCATTGAGTGAAGCATTTTACAATGTTTGCAGGCAGCTCAACTTTTGTTTAAAGCTGGAACTGGGTGTACACTTTTATTTGCTTAGCTGTTGTGGTTTCTTAATCTAATAATAAAAATAATTGCCCTTGGTCATTGTTCTGCAGCAATTACAGACCTAAGGGTTCCCACTGAAGTCATTTGAGAGTTTTGCTACTAACTTCCATATATGATCAAACCCTGGATTGGAGCTCCTGAAAATTATATATGATGGGTGTGTGTAATTTACAGTAGTTCTTTATCTCTGGTAAATATCTAACACAACAATGCTGGTATTTCATACCAGCATTAAAACTGAAGTATAAATTATAAGCATTTGTGTAGCGCCAGCTGTGTACCTGGTGCTTTACAGAACAATAAGATAGACACGGTCCCTGCCTATGGCTTACAATCTAATAGACATGGAGGGGGGAGACAAGGATAGGGGACATAGGGAGAGACAAGGGATAAATTACATTCAAGTGGATGCGAAGTCTCAGGTGCACGTGCTTGACAAGTTACAGGGAAGAGATTCTGAGGGAGGGAGAGAGGAGGAGAAGGACACAATTTCACTCATGAGGAGCCAGGCAAAACCTGACAGAAGAGGTAGGCTTTCAGGAAGGATTTGAAAGTTGGGAGGGAGGGAGCAGAATTAATGTATCCAGGGAGGGAGTTCCAAGCATTGGGGGGGCAGGGGGGGACACCAAGAGAGAAGGGGCATCGGGGCAAAGATGTTTAGAGGAACAGGGAAATCACAAGCAGGCGAGGGTGGGATCAGAGGAGGAGTGAAGCTCCCAGGTAGGAATGTGGTGGGAAATAAGAGAGGAGAGATATGGGGGACCAAGGCCATGGAGAGCCTTGATGGTGAAGACCGGGAGCTTGTGCTGAATGCATTCCCATAGAGGCAGCCAGTGTATTTATTTATTTATTTATTTATTTAAATTTATACCCCTCCCTTCCCAAATGGCTCAGGGTGGCTGAGCCTCAGTGTAGGGCGGAGAGGAGGGGTTGAATGTGGTCAAAGCATCAGGTAAGGTGGATGACTTTGGCAGAAGAGTGTTGAATGGAGATGGGGGGGGGGGAGTGAGATCAGAGCAGGGGAGACCAGTAAGGAGGAAGTTACAGTAGTCAAGGCGACTAGAGCGTGGACTAGGGTTTTTGCAGTGCCAACAGTAAGGCAGGGCTGGCTTTTAGCAATATTATACAGGGCAAAGCAGCAGGATTTGGCAACAGCCTGGATCTGAGGCGTAAAGAAGAGGGAGGAGTCAAAACTGAATTCCAAGCCTTAGGGACAGGCTGGATGTTGACACCCTCAATGGAAACTGAGAGGAAAGTAAAAGGGGAACGATTTGAGGGAAAGAAGATGAGTTCATTCTTGGCCATATTAAGCTTGAGCTGGAGGTGAGACATTTAAGCAGAGATGTCAGAGAGATGGTCAGCGATCTGAGAGTGGATGGAGGAGGAGAGCACAGGAATGGATTGGAGAGATAAAGTTGTGCGTCATCAGCATACAAATGGCACTGGAAGCCATGAGATTCAATGAGTTTAACCCAAAGGAAGGGTGTAAAGGGAGAAGAGAAGAAGGCCCAGGACAGAGCCTTGGGGACTCACATGGAGAGGGGGAATGATGTGGAGGAGGTACCAGGAAAAGAAACGTTGAAGGAACGGTTCGAGAGATATGAAGAGAACCACTCAAGAACAGAGTCCTGGAAACCAGGGGAGCATATTTTGAATAACCAAGATTCTGAATACCAAAACAGAATGCTGAAATGAAATACCAAGAAAATGAAACAAAATATTTGAAACAAAGACAAAAACAAATACCTTTTTATATCCTCTTTGTCTGAAATGAAACAAATAGCCCAAACTCTTTGAATTTGGTATTCATACAAATAATTTGTTTCAGTTCTACCATGCTGGCACTCACTCAAATCAATTTTAGTTCCTGGCTTTAACACAACCTCCCTCCCCACCCCCCAGCAGTAGAATAACAACAGATCAAAGAAGGTTGAGGGCAACCTTCCCTCCCCCCCTGCCCCTCCAAGCCCCTGCCCTTGTTTTTAAAATCCAGTTTCAAAAAGCAAACTTTAGAAAATGAAGTTAATAGCACACGTTCCCCAAGGCTTACATGAGATATGTTGTTCTCTGGTGACCTTAGCCAAAATGAGGGAGCCGGCTCCTAAAAGTAGGCGTAGGAGGTAACCTGTCCCCGCTCCCTCCATCACCCATGTGCCTGAGGTGGCAAGGTGGCAGTCCACAAACCATATACTTTGGAGTAACCCCATAGAGGACTGAAGCCTGATAAACTTGATTTCTCAACATCTCAGTTCCCCTTTGTAAAATGTCTAGTCCTTCGTTGTAGTTGAGGATATAGCCCTACATGTCTAGGTAAGCAAATGAGTATAATAGTACATGGTGTGAGCAAAGTTCTCATACCAAATCTTCACATGGCCAGGAGCTGCAAGGCATACATGCACGCACACACAAACCTCTTCTGCTTCATGACTGACTGACAGAGCTGGTGCTCTTTGGAGCTGTCTGTTGAAATTTTGAAGAGCAGCTGTAATTCAGCTGCTGAGACTTAGGCCTTCTTTAAACGGGGGCGCGGGCGACAGGTGGAGTGGTGCTGTGTGGAACGTGCATGGGGGAAGGGTGCAGACGGGCGCGTACCCATCTCCATAGTGCATTGTGTTCCAAACCTTTCTATGCAGTGCCACCGGCACACCTGCAGGGGTACAGTGTATTTGAGAAGAGAAGCTTCTAAGACAGTCATAAATGAAGCAGTGTCTAGGGGGGGAAGGATAACAGAAGCAGAGGTCAGACTCTCCCCTCACTATGGCCTTCCAGAAAGAGGCAATATCACTCATTAGCAGTCTCTTTACCTTCTTCCTTTGCTTCTGTCCTGATGCAGCTGTGCCATACCAAAGGAAACACTCTTTCAATCATTCTATTTCCACCCTGACATTCCCCAGTCTGGCCCTTTGCTCTTGGTGCTGTCAGCACTTCATGCGCTTCATACATTCCTTTGGAGTGCTCAGGAAATTTCCTACCTCTGTAAGTTCAAAACATGCACACCACAGACAGCAGCACATCCATTCAGTCTGGGAAACATTTTGGGATACAGTGCATCAGAATAATGCTGGGCAACTACTACACAGTGCTATGCTACCTTAGACTGCAACTCATTGCACTGCTTTGCCCGTGTTTACCTCCCACTGCACTACATTTGCATTGACAGTTATTGTCGCCACACCCCAGAAGAAGACACAGACACTTTAAGCGCCGCACTCTTTAATTTAAAAAGCTGGGATTTAAAAGGCCACACTCTTTATTTGAATTCAATTAGGTTATCTGGGGAAGGGATCTTCGTGGGTCCAGTAATACAATTTCAATTTTAATTTTAATTTTATTGTGCCCAGCAATTATGCTATAACAAAATAGATAATAAATGAGAAAGGATTCAAGGATAAAATCCCATAAAATTTGGGGTATAAAATAATAAAAAGACAAGCACAGCAAGCCTGTAACAGTATAACAAAATTTTAAAACAGGACAAACACTAATTTGCTGGTGTCATCTAGCCTTCAGAATTCTTTATCAAGGATCAGCTTTAAGAAGCCCTAAGTAGGGAACAGAGATACATCTTACGATATACTATTTCCTGGATTTAACCTCCTCCCCTTTCCTACCAGCTGGAGGAAGAAAGCAACAGCTTTTAGGGATGGGCGAATGCGGTTCGGAAGTTCGGAGTTCGGCCTGAACTCGGCTTGTTCGGATGACCGAACACGAACACGAACCTGAACGCGAACATACCGAACGACCCGAACACCGAACGTCGAAATAGCCGAACAGTTCAGTCAGTTCGGATCGCGTTTGGGTGAGTTCGGGTGGCAAAAAAAGGTTCACTGGAAGGTCAAACATGGCAGGGAGGTGTCAGTCACTGAGGAACAGACTTCCAGGCACCAGGGGTGGAGAGGCTTGCAAGAAACGAAACTAATTATCTGCCTCCCCCCTTCCTAACACCTTCTGAGCTAGTCATTGTTCCTGAACAGCAGGCGTTGAGTAGGATTTTTAGATTGCTTTAAGTTTCATTTCAGTTTTGTACTGAAATGAAACTTAAAAACTGAAACCTTGTGTTATGCATTTCACTGTACAGACTCATTGAGTATGTATGTATTCAGTTCACTACAGACTCCTCTTCTGTTTGTGATTCCCCCCCATTCCATATATATGGGATGTATATATATCCATATATCTCCATATATATATCCATATATATATATCCATATATATGTATGGATATGGATATGGGATGGGGGGGAAAGATAGATAGATAGATAGAGGTAGAGAGTTGTAGGAGTTAGCTTAGCGATAGAGATAGCGTTAGTGATTTAGTTTTAGTGTTTGTAGGAATAGGCCTGTGTACTTATTAGATAATCCATTTAGTTCATAGCATTTAGAATAGTTAATAGCAGTTAGATTTAGTGTAGATAGATACATATAATATCAGATTAAAAACAAAAACAAAACAACCCCATATAAAAACAAAAAAACAAATAAAAAACAAAAGAAAACCATATAAAACCCAATAAAAAACCAAAAAACCATAAAAAAAACCCAAATACACCCATAACAACATTTCCCAAACGGCCGAACGGCCGAACCGAACAGCCAAATGGCCGATCCGAATAGCTAAACGGCCTAACCGAACGGCCTGTTCGAACGACCGAACCGAACAGCCGAACCCAAACTCAGTGAACTAACCGAACGGACGAATCGAACGGCCGAACCGAACGCAGCCGAACCGAACGGACGAACCGAACGGACGAACCGAATGCAGCCAAACCGAATGGCCGAACCCGAACCGCAATCTGTTCGCCCATCCCTGACAGCTTTAGTCGACTCCAAATCTGAGGCTCTCATCAAGGTTAGCGTTTTCTCCTCAGTAGAGAGGAGAGAGTCGACAAAAAGTGGTTCAATCCATGCCCCTCTAAGATCACTATGTAATGGGCAACTAAAGATGACATGGGCCAGTGACTCCACTGTACAGTTGTCACAGGAGCAGGTTCTGCAACAATATGGGAGACATTTCCTTCTGCCTCTAACCACAACTGTATCAATCAGATTAAAGCACAATAAAGTAACTTGTCTTCTCAATCTTGGGTCTTGGATCTGCAATAAATAGTGTTCCAAATTGACCTGCTGTTTAATTAATGGGTAAAGCAGGGCTATTCTGCAGGGCTGCTGGAAATAATATCCATTTCTCTCTCAACTGCGCAGCGCGTGACCAAAAACTTAATCTCTGCTTTATTCAAGGGAATATTCAGGGAATCATTTCCACCTGTTGGAAAGGCGAACTCTGTCACCAATTTACTAATCCAGGTGACCCATCTATACTTTATACTGCTCGTATGGGATTTCTGTTCATGGTAGCATTGATATGCTAAACCTGAGCAATTTCCCCTCACCAATTTTTGCCAAAAAAATAACGCTTTTAAGTTGGATTGCACTGCAACCTTCAGCAAACTAACCTCAGCATGCAACATTGGCAGAGGTGTTTCCCTAGGGGCGTTAAGAATGGCCCATAAAAAATAATTTTGTGGGAATTCCAGATTACTGGAGAAACCCATGTCCATGATCTCAGCTCCGTACAACAATTGAGGGAGAACCTGAGCAGTAAAAATACCAATGGTTTGGTCAATTGATACAGCTGGAGACGAGCAATGCAAATGCAGAATACCAACAAGTGCTTGCATGACTTTTGCCCTTAGCATATCATTATTGGCCCTTCAAGACTGAGAAGATGCAAATAAAAGACCTAGATAAGTATAGCGAGATGATAGCATTATCACCTGGGTCCCTAGTTTCCAAAAGAAATTTGAGCGAGTAGACCCATAACACAATATGCTGGACTTACTGAGGTTAACTTAGAGTGAATTTTCTGAGCAGAACCAATTCACTGCATCTAGATATTTTTGAAGGCCCTGCTTTGTTTGAGACATCAAAATAACATCGTCTGCATAAAGGAGAATGGACAGCAGCCTATCCTCTATAGTGGGTGGTGTATGATTAGCAATATTAACCAATTGAACCAAATCATTGATAAAAAAAATTAAAAAGAATTAGAGCTAATAGGCATCCTTGTCTAACGTCTAGTTGCAGGGGAAGGAAATTAGTAATATTTCCACTGGAGCTAGTTTTAACAGCTGCACTAGCATTTTCATGCAGTTCCACCAATAACCCAAGTAGGTGGGAATCTAAACCCATCTTAGCTAACTTGGCCCACAGGGACAGAATTGAATAGGGCTGATGCGGCAGCAGCTGTTACCGCACCGCAATTCCGTTCTGCCATTTCGGAATTGCCCGCGCCACACGGCGACTTTTCTGCGGACATTCCGCTAATTCCGCCGGAATTCTGCAAATCGCGGAATTGCGGAAAAATTGCGGAAAAATTGCGGAAATTACGGGAAACTGCTATTCCGCTATTTTGTGGCGCTGGCGGAATTGCGGAAGTAGTGAAAATGTTATGTTTCCATGATTCCACTAAGTAGCGGAATTAAATAAGCGGAACCGCGGAACCGCGGAATGAAACTAGCGGAATGAAAGCCTCTGCCATGCCGTTCCACTAATTGTGGAAACACTGTTTCCGCCGGAAATAGCTACCGCTGCGATATTCCGCTACAGCCCTAGAATTGAATGCCTTCAACAGGTCGATGAATGCAACAAACAGCTTCCCCCTTCTCACATTAATATATTTATCTATGACATGGGCAAGGACAAAGCAGTTGTCCATCGTCGATCTTCCCCTGCGAAAGCCTGATTGCTCTTCAGCTATCAAAGCAATGAGCATACACCCATTTTTATAAGGCAGCCAGCAGACCGTGAGTATAGTTTGCTAGTGATTGATAGCAGACTAATAGACCTGTAACAGGCTGGTTCCCTCGAGTTACCCCTCTTAAAGATGGGGATAATCACAGCCAATTTCCAAGTCTGAGGAATGCTTCTAGTCTGGTTAATGGCAGTAAAATAACTAGCAAGAACTGGAGACAACCAGTTAGGATTTTCTTTAAATAATTCTGGGGGAATCCTGTCCGCACAAGTGGCCTTGCCTCAATTTAATCTCATAATGCTTCCATAGACTTCCCTTGCTTCAATGATTGGTGAAAATTGAGAGAGAGAGAGAGAGAGAGAGAGAGGTGTCAACAGGATCAGAAGGAACTGCACAATTAATAGGGGTGAAATTTTGATTATTAGGGTCTCAAAACAATTCTGAGTAGAATGATATTCATTGATCATCCTCAATAGAAGAAGAACCCGAAGACCCACCCCTACGATGCCAATTTTGAATAAGTCACCAAAGCCGGGGTCCAGTAATACAGGCTTAACAACATCAACTGAGCCGACCTGATGTCCACTCAGGTACCAACCCCTTTGTTTAAACTATTGTAAGCCGCCCCGAGCTGTGTGCAGGAGGGGCGGGGTAGAAATAGAATAATAAAACTGCATAACTTACCACCCCCACCCCCTGTGTCCTGGTGGGGCTTGGGGGGCATCGCTGTGCCCGCTTGTAACCTTGAAGCAGGTAAGGAGGCCATGGCACATTCAAAACCATCCTTGTCCTCGAGTAGAGTGCTCGACCAACCCATCCCTGGGCCGCTGGTCGGAACCTGGCTGCCCTTGCTTTTGATCCAGTTGTGGACTTTCCGTCTCTCAAGGAAATGTCTTATGGAATTGTTTAACTATCAAACAAACGTATAACAACTAAGTGAACCCCTGCAAGAGTGTGACAATTAGGCTTAGCGTCCCAACTCCAACCACAATTACAACCCAATCAATCACCAACTTGTTTAGAACACCCTGTGAGGAAGGTGAAAAACTGATGGCCCTCCTGCCTGCTGCAAGGCATGTGATGCGGTGAGTCCTTGCCTTCTTCCTTTAATGGGGCGTGGCAACGCCCTCCACCCTGCACAGTGTTGCCGAGGGCAGGCAGGGGGCAAGGGCAATTGTACTGGTTTGTGTATATTCGAGCCTAGTATTTTTTCTCTCTTTTATGATTTTGATTGATTATTCTTCTCTTATTCATGAATGTCACCTTTAAAAATGTGGGAGCTGTAGCATTTGCCTACTCTCCAAAGAAAGCATACCCGTTAAATAAAATATTATTTAACTCCACTAGGATTTGATTGGGATTGCAATAGAGACCTGCTAGAAGTCTAAATACTTCAGAATTCTAGACTTTCAATAGGTCCTGCATTACTGGGACATTATAGGGGAGGGATTTTGAAGTGTTCAAACTTGCAGAATCCAGAGTCTCCCAATGCAGGCTGTCCCTGGGGTCACTGCTGGTTTGCACTGAACAGCTGATCACCAGTTACTCCCCTAAACAGCTGATGAGCACACTCATTCCTTAAGCCCTTTTATCGCTGGCTTTCAAGCTGCTGCTGCTGCAAATAGACAGGGAGGATCTGTTTGTAGCACTGCTAGCCCTAGATCTATCCAGGGGAGAGACCCACAATTCCAGATGTGTGCTATCCTTCCCCACAAAAGATAACTCTACTGCAGAGGTTCCCAAAGTTTTTTGGACTCAGGCACACATAGGTTCCACAATACTTCCATGCTTACCAGTCAATATGCAGCAGTAGCCATACAACCTAAACTGAATCCTATAATCACAGAGCTAAAAGGAACTCTAGAGGTTATCTAGTCTAGCCCCCATAATTAATTAGGATCCACTGTACCTACACCATCTCTGAGAGATGCCTGTCTATCCTATTTTAAAGTTAACCTAAATTTTCAGGGCACACCTGACAACCTGCTGAGAAACACCAGTGATTCAGGAGTCAGATCCAGGAACTAGAAAGGAGTCACGTAAAACCTAACCGCAGGCTGCATTTGACCCGCAGGCCTGAAGTTCCCCATCTCGACTCTAGTGTATAAATAAGACAAAGAAAGATGTAGGCTACACATATCTTTGGGAGCTAGGTATTTCTGAGTTCTAATCCATTGCTAGCTTTTTCTGCAGCCTTGGTAAAATCATTTAATCTCCGTTTTTGTGAGGACTTTTCATGTCAACAATCAGAAATTTTGACCACCACAAACTTTCCACAAAAATGTTCAGGATAAAGGTTTTTGTTTTCTTACCAGTTCATCTATTTGGAAAGATATGATTTTCATCCTATATGAGAATAATTACTTGCCATAAACCTCCAGTTTAGGAAAATAGTTAAGGCTTGTATAATGTTATCCAACAAAACCTTTTTGGGGGAGGGACAAAATTTCCTAGCAAACCTTTAGGGGGAGGGAACAGTATTCCCAAGCAAAACCTTTCACCAAACAAATCCTCCAGGCTGACACAAATTAATGAAGAATACAACCACCAGCAACAGCCATAACCCCAAAAGCATGGAAATGGAAGTTTAAGGCTCAAAACACAACCCCTTTCCCCTTTTCCTACCTCTTTCCTCTTTAGTCCGAGCCACTAACTCAAAAACCACTGTGACCTTGCTTTAACCAGTGCACCTTGTTTGGTGTTACGTCGTGTTCACGATACCAGAGGTTGCATTTACTGTTCTACTAAATGGTGCTTTTAATGATTTGTGTGGATGCATTTCATAATACCAGAAGATGCATTAAGTGCATGACTGCAGATTCTAAATGTTGTTTTGTCACTTTGATGTTAATTGTGTGGAAGATGTTACTCTATTTGGAGTTGTAAGTTGTTTTACTAAGTTTTGTCAGGACTTACGGGGGGTAGGAGGCAGGGCCAGAGCTAGGGATCCCACTGGCTGCACCGCCGAGGTTGGAGTCAGGTGGTCAGCAGGGACTCAGGGGACTCCTGCAGCGGCAGAGCAAAACCCTCTGCGCTGCAGGACTCCCCCGGCTGCATCCAGCAGCTGGGAGAAGCAGGGAGCAGAGGGGGATCCGGGCGCCACGGCCTAGCCAGAAGAGGTGCGTCCAGCACTTCAGTGCATGCGCGGCATTGTGAGGTTGCTGGAGCAACCCAGACTCTCTGTGCACCTGCGCAAGGTGGCAGAGAGAGCCCAGCAGCTATAAAGAGGCAGCAGAAAGCAAGTTGCCTTGCCGGTGATCAGCGTTGCTGCTCGAGACTGGCCCCGTGAGTGTTACTGAGAGTGGTGCTTGTGCTACGTGGAAAAGGTTACTAGTGTGTTGTATCTCTTGCCTCTTATCCTGGAAATCCTTGATCAATTACAGGGAGCCTCCATATTCATGAAATTAGATATATGAGGGGACATTGGTATGGACATTTTGAATATTTGGTGATCCTGTTTGCTTTAGCAAATGCTTGTGCCACCTTTCAGCATTTTATTAATGATATTTTCCGTGATATCTTAGATCAATTTGTTGTTGCCTATCTCGATGGCATTCTGATCTGCTCCTCTACGTTAACGGAACACATACAACACGTACGGACTGTGTTATCCCGTCTGCAGAAACATCACCTTTATTGTAAAATTGAAAAGTATGCCTTTCATCAACAAATGGTAAATGTTTGGGGGTTTTATCATTTACCCTCAGTGGAAACAAATGGACCCTAGCAAGGTACAGGCTATCCAGGATTGGCCACCCCCTCAGGCAGTAAAACCCCTGCAGCGATTTTTAGGAAGTACGAATTATTATTGTCAATATATCCCCGGATATGCTGATTTAACAGCCCCGTTAACCCTCCTCCTTAAAAAGGGGAAGCAATACAATTGGACTTCGGTGCAACAACAGGCCTTTACCCACTTAAAATGGGCATTCACACAGGCTCCTTTGTTGCAACATCCCAATTTCAACAAACCATTTATTGTTGAGACATATGATTCCAGTGTTGCCCTGGGGGCGGTCCTGTCCCAATCAGTGGCAGGAACGCGTATGAATTTACCGTGCGTGTTCTATTCATGAAAATTGTCCCTTCGCTACGTCCATCGATAAAACTGGACTACAGGTATATGGGACCATTTCCCATTGAACAACATGTGAACGATGTAACATACAAGGTAACCTTACCTCCTCATATACATATTCACCCATTTAAAATGTGCTTCTGATCCTCTCTTTCCATCTCGCCGTCTTCCAGAACCTGTGGTGACTGCAACCGGGGAACCTGAATTCGAGGTACGTGCCATCCTAGATTCCAAATTGGTGCGTGGGACATTACCTAATAGACTGGAAGGGCTATGACACCTCTCAGAGTTCCTGGGAACCTGCTTCCGACATTCACGCTCCCTGTCTGATCCGCCGTTTTCATCTTTTGCACCCTGACGAGCCCAGTCCCCGCCCTTTTCCCCACCCTTGGGTGTGTGTGTGTGTGTGCTGTCAGGACTTACGGGGGTAGGAAGCGGGACCGGAGCCAGGGGTATCACTGGCTGCACTGCCGGGGTTGGAGTTGGGTGGTCAGCAGGGACTTGGGGGACCCCGGCAGCGGCGGAGCAAAACCCTCCGTGCTGTGGAACCTCCTGGCTGCATCCAGCAGTGGGGAGGAGCAGGGAGTGGAGGGGGATCCGGGTTCCGCGGCCCAGCCAGAAGCGCTGCACCCAGTGCCTCAGCACATGTGCGGCATTGTGGGATTGCCAGAGCAACCCAGACGCTCTGTGCGCCTGTGCGAGGTGGAAGAGAGAGCCCAGCGGCTATAAAGAGGCAGCAGAAAGCAAGCTGCCTTGCCGGTGATCAGCGCTGCTACTTGAGACTGGCCCCGTGAGTGTTACTGAGTGTGGTGCTTGTGCTATGTGGAAAAGGTTGTGCATGGAGGTAAGAGTGTTGGTGTGCTTGTGGGTATCTGGGTGGTGTGTGAGTTATTATTATTATTATTATTATTATTATTATTATTATTATTATTAACAAACATTTATATAGCGCCAGCAGTGTACCTGGCACTTTACAAAGTAATAAAATAGACACGGTCCCTGCCCCTAGGGCTTACAATCTGAGAGACAGGAGCTGGGGGAGAGACTTAGGAAGGGGAACAGAGGGAGAGACAAGGGGTCTAACATTCATGAAGATGCGAGGTCTCAAGTGCACGTACTTGGCTTGGTTACGATGAGAATGACAGCAGGCAGGTCCATGTTGCAAGGATAAGGGTAAACAGATCGTAGGTATAGGAATAGTGGCTCAGCAGGATAAAGAGTCAGACAGAGCAGAGCGAAAGAGGTGAGTTTTAAGGAGAGATTTGAAGGTATGAAGGGAGGGGGCAAGGCGGATGTGGACAGGGAGGGAGTTCCAGGCATGGGGGGCAGCAAGTGAGAAGGGACGAAGGCGCTTAGGGGAGCAGGGAAGGCGTGGAAGGGTGAGAGAAGGGACAGAGGAGGAGCGAAGTGCACGGGCTGGAGTATGGAGGGTGATAAGTGCAGAGAGGTAGGGGGGAGCAAGGTTGTGAAGAGCTTATGAAGGTTGTGAGTTAGTGTGTGTGTGTGTGTGTGTGTGTGTGTGTGTGTGTGTGTGTGTCTGAAGTGCTTGTGCAAGGTGTGTTTGTTGCGGGTGTCCCTCTGTTCCCTGTTCGTCCCTTGAGCCTACCCCTCCTGAGCGAGAAAGCCCTGTCCTGTCCTCCTGCATTCCTCGCCTTTCCATCCCCTTATCCCCGTGGTGCTCCTCACCTCATTCCCCACCTTCTGGGATCCTGTTGCATATGGTGTCCTAAAGTGGGATCCTCTCTAAAGTGTACGCTTGATCCTTGCCCGGTGATGATCTTGCCTTCTTCGTTATGAAGCTATAGGGCTCTATAAGATCCTGAGGGCGGCACGTATTACCATAAGGATTAGGGAGCATGTGGGTTTTGGTGGTAGCCCTCTCCCCCTTCCTGGAGCCTCCCCTAACAGTCTCTCTCCCGTCCCGGAGCCTCCCCTTACAAGTTTCCCCTTGTTTTAAAGGTTTGTTTTGAAAATGTAATATGACTTATTCTCGATCCTTATATACTATTTGCTGGAGAAATTGTGGTTAGAACTGCTTTATCTTTCAGGACTAAGTTTAAGTGAAACTTTATCTTACAGGACTTTTCTAACAAAAAGTGAAGTAAGAAAAGACAAAATATTTCTTACTTTCTTTCAAGTAAGAAATGTCAAATGTTTTCTTTTGCAATAGGTGCACTAGTTAAGGTGAGATCACAGTCCTTTTTGGCTAAAGGGGAAAGAGGTAGGAAAAGGGGTTGTGTTTTGAGCCTTCAACGTCAATTTCCATGCTTTTTTGGGTTATGGTTGTTTCTGGTGGTGGTTGTATTCTTCATTAATTTGTGTAAACCCAGAGGATTTGTTTGGTGAAAGGTTTTGCTTGGGAATACTGCTCCCTCCCCCTAAAGGTTTGCTTGAAAATTTTCTCTCCCCACCCCCCTTCCAGGTTTGTTGGAAAACATTATTTGAGCCTTAACTATTTTCTTAAACCAGAGGTTTCTGTAAATTTCCCCTGGTTTTTGACAAGTACCATAGAATGTGGTTTCTTTTGTTCTGCTTCTGCACTGTAATGGCGCCTTAACTCCCATGCCATGCAGGGATCTGGTGTACTTTCAAAGTGATGACTGGTTTTAGGGGCCCCTTTTTCAGATACCTTGGTTAGGTGCCTGAAAACTGAGGTACCACAAATGACCTATAAAGCCCTAAACGGCCTCAGACCCCGGATTGCATTGCAGCCCCTGCGGCTGGCCAGGAAAGCCCGACTCAAAGTTCCCCAGGTTGCCCAGGTAGCGATGATGGGGAGGGCGTTCTCGGTGGCTGCTCCCAGGCTGTGCAACTCCCTCCCGATGGAGGCCCACCTGACCCCGGACCTCCCCTCTTTCTGAAGACAGTGTAAGACCTGGCTGTTCCGCCGGGCCTTTGGAGAGGGAGACGGGTAGGGTGGAGTGGGGTGGGGAGGGAGAGTTCTGCCCTTTTAGTTTATTTTTAGTATTTTAATGTTTTAATGATATTTTATGTGAGTGTTTTTATTATGTTTTTATCTATGCATTTTGTAAGCTACCCCGAGCTGCTCTGTGAGCAGGAGGGGGCGGGGTAGAAAAATAGCAAATAAATAAATATAAATAAATAAATCTTCATTTCCCATCTTCTTTGCTGGTGTAGGACTTGGCATAGCCAGGAGGATTGGGAAGGGCACAGGAAACTGTGGCCTGTCTCTCTAATATGAGGGTGGGTAACAGTAGCATTGACCCTAGCGGTGGCATGGTCCCAGGAGCCCCACTGCTCCAGAGAGGCCCTCAGAGATCTGCTGCTGCTCTGAATAGACCCTGGGAGGTCTGTTCTGAGCTTCAGGAGCAGCAGCAGTGGGGGCTCCAGGAGCCTCAGGACTGGTGGCAGCAGCAGGTCCCTCTGGGCTAACCCTGGAGCTCCCGGGCCAGCGCGTCCTGCCAAGTCCAACACAGCATGAGCCCAGGGGTGTAGGTCCCAATTGCCCTTGTGTAAGACCAGCCCTGTTACTTCCCCTTGTACTGTGGGGAAAGAGCTAACCATCCCTGAAGACATTCTTAGAAAACAAAAAGGACTAGCTGAGCTAGACGTGCATGCTGGGTTGGTGAACCCCCTTGGCAGCCTGACTTTATTTTGGGGATAAATAGATTCAACTGTAGTTCTGAGTGACAGATTCTGACAGAGCGGGAGAGGGGAGTCTGTGTGTGTGTGTGTGTGTGTGTGTGTGTGTGTGCACATGTGCACGTGAAGGGGAATGAGTGTGTGTCTGAGTGTGCATTTACACCCCTGGAGGTCACTAACATCCACTTGACTCTGTGAAAAAAATCTTGATATGAATCCTAATAACGTGGCACCCAGGTTTGCCTATAGAATGAACCCCAAGACTGAGTAGCAATCAAGATGGTGGAGGGTTTTTTAAAGGATCAGACTCCAAACCTCATGGTCTGAGAGCACTTCTGCTATTGATAAAAAAAAACAAACATCAAAATGGTTTGCGTCTTGAAAATGGTTTTGCTAGCTGATAGACTTTATATTGGTTCACCGTAAGTAATTTTATTTCAAAATAATCTGTATCTTTACAGCTTGAGGAAAAGATTTATCCTATTATACTTTGTTATTGCAGTCTCAGCTCCCAGAAACACTAGCGTTTCCCACAAGCAAGGAAACATTTGAAACAATTTTGTCTTCTTGCCATACAGAGTCCTGATTTTCATCCTTCCCACCAGTTGAATACACCAGTGGGGTTCCTAGCTTTTGCAGATGATGTCATGATTTTGGCAATGACACCTATGGACTTCGGAGAGCATTATTGAAGTTCTCCATGTTGTGCTCAGAGAATAAACTTGTGATAAACCATGGGAAAACCAAAATTGTAAACTGGGTTAGGTCCATGTCCTTCTCTTGGTATCTAGAGGGGACCAAACTCCAAGAGGCTCGAGAATATCGTTACCTGGGCCTTACGTTGAGCCCATCATTGGGCTGAAAGCATCATTACAGAGAGGCCAAAATAAAGGCAATGCAGGCCACATCAGCTATAATGAAGTTCCATAGCACTTATGCTAGGAATTTTTTGTTAGATATCATCAAGGTCTATAAGGCAAAAGTGGCTGCCCAATTGTTTTATGGTGCAGAGGTCTGGGGCTGGGCGGTGGTGGATTCTATCAACGTCCCTCAAAATAAGTTTCTCCGCCACCTTTTGGGGCTCTCCCAGGCTACTCCTGTGACGTTTTTGAGATTGGAAACTGGATTGCTTAATGTGAAAACAACTTTGGCTATTAGAATTCTGAGATAGTGGTTTAAGAAATGACCGCGTCCCCATTAAAATATATAAAGCTGTGTTTACTGGAGGACATGGGTAGATCTGCTGTTAGACAATCCCCTTGGTTGAGATATGTTATTTCTACTTTACAAAGAATAGGGTTGGGCTACCTTTTGAATACCAATGAAAGATTGGTTGCAGAGAGAGAGAGAGCCCTGGTCTCCTAGAGGCTGGAGGATATTTCTTGGCAGGAGGATATGGATGCTGTACATTGGTCTAGGATGGCATCACTGTACCAATTATGGAAGGTTCACCTGGGTATGGAAAGTTATTTAAAACTAGACTTAGAATGGCCTTTGGTTAAGGCATTGTCCAGATTAAGAACTGAGCAAATGCCATCGGCAATGACGGAGGGGAAGGAGGGAGGGAGTTCCCAGAGACCAGAGACTTTGCTCATGTGATTGGAATGTGGTGGAGGATACTGTACATTATGTTCTTGTGTGTCCTTTGACACAGAAGTATAGGACCAAAACATCCCCAGTGAGAAGGACTCCCCTTGTCATTTTTCCTTTAAAGAAAAAGTAATTTGGCTGCTTCAACAGCACGATCCGACAATAGTACGGAGATTGGCCATCTTCACCTTTAAATTAGAGGCAGATAAGCGCTCTAATAACTGAGATGAGCTGTGAAGCCCTTAGGGACCTATTATTTTAGGTGAGATCTTTATATTAATTTTATCCCTTGTTGGAGCTCTATTTTATTTTATTTCATTTATAGGTTTTATTATTGTTATATGATTGTATTACATGTTTTGTTTGTGGTTTGTACCATTTGTATGTTTTTGCAATGGCCATATGACTACGCAATAAATTGAAATTGATTGATTTGTCTTCTGTAAGCTGTGATTTTATGGGGAAGAAGAAATGTTTAAGGTAGGGGAAAGAGGGAAGTGCAAAAAACAACCAAACTCATTCACACTAAGAGTTCCAGCATGTGCATCAGCACACATTTTGGGAGCACCCAAGTATAGCAATTCACTAGTTCCCTACACCCTAGCAATACAAAATACTACTAGCGATTAGAAGGCTATGCAGTTGAATTAAATAGCGCATAAAAACCATTAAACCCCACAGAGAAAAAAAGATATCAGCAAAAAAAAAAACCAGTCACCTCCCCAGCCAAAGTGGACCTAAATTCCAATGTTAAAGATAGGTGGCAAACAATGAAAACTCCATCTTGCCTTATCTAATAGAGCCCGCTCTTGCGGGCTCTATAATTTTGGCATCATCACACCCTGGCTAAGGCTTCCTTTCCATCTGCAACTTATTCTGAGTTCTGCTTGCACAGACCCCTTGAGCTATTTCAGAACATTGCCCTATGGACAAATAATAGTTGAGTGATTCTGTTCAGGTTATCAGCTCAAGTGGTGAAATTTTGTGCGGTTGCAATTATTAGGAGATTGTCGACGCACCCTGGAAGAAGGCGAGGACACAACTTGTGGGATAGAATGGCCACACGCTTTATTGATTCATTATTTTACAAAAAAAAAAGGGAAGGGGTAACCCTCCCGCTTCCCCCTTTTGAACTGGGGTCCTACCTTTGTCTAACTATTTTCCAACAACAGGAGGTTCCAGTCCCCGTCAGGTGATTGACCTGGACGCCTATTTAATGGCTCCATCCTTTCTTGAGCTGGGCCTGAGTGGAATCCTCCTGTTACCTAACTTCCCCAACCTTAACTTATGCCTTGCCGCGATCCTGGGTTTCCTCGGGCCGGAGCTGGTTGTTTGTACCTACACCCCCTTTTGGAGGTTAAAACAAGGGTGAGAACACCGTAACCCACTGCTTGGCACATTGTCTGCCCAACGGGTCCGGCCGTTCACCTCTCTCCCTTGGGCTGGCCATACAGTGGTCCGCACTGTGCAGCTGTGCATGGCCTTGCCCATCTCTTAAGGAGATGTTTCTGTTAATCCTATGCTACCTTTTAAAACCTTCATAACAATTACTCCTAACTCAGCCCACTGCCACTAGAACCACCAGCTTTGCATGGCTGGGTCACCGCCATCTTTAACCTAGCTCATGATCTCCGCTAACCTGTGTTTCAGGACCCCAAGAAATAAATCGGCCGGTCTCTAACCTTCCCTTTTTAGGGAAGGTTATTGAACGGGCTGTGGCACGGCAGCTCCAAGAACACCTGGGCCGCACTGGTTTCCTTGACCCCTCTCAGTCCGGGTTTCAGCATGGGTATGGTACGGAGACTGCATTGGTGGCTTTGGTTGACGCTCTCCGTCTGGCATTGTACCAGGGTCGTCAGACTTTACTGGTCCTGCTAGACCTTTCGGCTGCATTCGACACAGTTGATCATGAGGTGTTGGTGACTCGCTTGCGGAACCGTGCCGGGATTGGCGGGACGGTCTTGGTCTGGTTTCATTCATTCCGGGCCGGGAAAACTCACCAGGTGGTCTTGGGGGAGTGTACGTCTTCCCCCCGGGACCTTACGTGTGGAGTCCCACAGGGTGCCATTCTGTCCCCCCTCTTGTTTAACATCTATATGCAGCCATTAGGGGAGATCGTGAGAGGGTTTCAGGGCATGCAGTGTCATCAGTATGCTGATGACACTCAGCTCTACCTCTC
>QEPC01010062.1:1165271-1183858 GCA_003113815.1 Sphenodon punctatus | reverse complement strand
GGGTCCGTTTGACCACGCTTCCCGGGACCTTCCCCCGGCTAGCCCGGGAAGCGTGGTTCAAACAGACCCCATGTGGGGATTCACCGTGGCGAACATCTGGCGCCCCGCAAACAGACGTTCGAGACACGGTGACCACAGGTGGGTATTCACCGTGGTTCACCGTGATCTCGTAACGTCTGAAGACACCCTGTGATTCAGGGTGGTTGACTGTGATCCTGTAAGTCTGAAATTAGCCCGTGTATAATTCACTTAAAATAGAATTAAACATAAAATTCTGTTTCTTGGACCCATGTGCGTGCACACATTCCTGGATTTAATTGCCAGGGCTGAACTCTATCAGTATATTTTCTGGATTACAGAAGTACCCAGAGCCTGTGTTATTCTGTTGTAACGAGGATTAGTTTGTCTAATGGAGCAATTTAACCATAACATGATAAAATGTCTCTTTAATAAATGACAGATAGTTTGATAAGCAACCAGATGTGAAAATCACTAGCTTAGGAAAATGGCTAATTCCCTGGACTCTGAAGCTTGTTCTGCTCATTGGCAACTCTGCCAGACTCAATAGGCTGCAAGTCTTCATTTTGCAACTTTGAAAGGTACACACTTCCCAAGCACTGACAGTGAGGATGAGTTTAATCACAAACTCAAATCCCTGAGACAGGCTTGCAGTATTATAGAATACTCCCTTGTGCTGTGTTCCCATCAAGTTCCCTTCCAAAACATCCCCAAGAAAATGCAAATGACATGAACTTAACAGGCACACTCTTCTCTTTGCACTGAGGAAAGGGTTAGTTCTAATCAGGGCAATAAAACTAAGGCTTTCAAAGGCGTTTAAGGGAGTTAGATGTCACTCGCTCACTGATGTAACTTCCATTGGCTGCTTTGGAAATCCCAGCCAAAGTTCAAGAAAAATTTATTGCAAACCAAGGAGTTGCATCCAAACAGGCTTGGGGAGGGTGGGAATATTCAGGTCCAAGATGATGTGTCATTTTCAACTGAGATAATGGTTAATTGTAAATTCTTGAGCCTGAAGTTTCTCATAATTCCTGGGTGTTAAGATCTGGGGTTGTGGTTTGGACTTTCTCTAATAACATGTATGGTTATAGCATGCTAAAAGCATTCGGAAGTGACAAAAACACTGCTAACAACTGGCATGAGTGCCAACTATCCATCTATCTATCTACCCAGTACCCAGTCACTAAATCATGTAAGTGCTGATTTCACTAGAGGCTTTCTATGACATCTGCAGGGTTGATCTCATGCACCGTTACCTTGTGTGCTCTACTCATGATTATGCAAAATGTAAAATTATTTTCCAATGAGGAGAAACATTTTAAAGGAGCAAAGTAAAAGTAAAAAGGATTCATCTCCTTGTATGTTTTGGAAAAGGAAAGAGAGGCAGCTGGAATATTGCATTTTCTTTATTGGTAGATCATAGTTTGCAGTATCCAGACAAAGCACAGGAGAGGCTCAGTGAGTTGGACAATAAGATTGGTCTGGTTTTTATAACATTGTGGGGTGTCTTACACAGCAAGGGAGAGCCTGGAAAATAGAACATTCATTCTTTGCAATGTCCCATGCCTAAAAATGGACATCTCCACAGATTGATATGCCCAAAATGCCCAGGAGTCCTGCCTTGGCACACGCACTGCCACCAACTTCACCTAGACAGGAAACAAGGAACAGAGATGTGTTTTTCAGCAATAGTTCTTCAAAATCAAGCAAGAAAAGGTCTGTCGAGTGTGCAATTGTAGGTTTGGGATTTAACCCAACTCACATTCAGGATGCCCCCTGGTGTGAATGGACATTAGATCAGACTGTTGTATACTTCAAATGGAAAAGATACAAATGCAACTTTAAGCCACTTTCCCTCTCTTCTGATCCATGGCTGGCCATATGCCATTCATAACGTATCCCTCTGGTCAGTGTATCTTATCTGTCCCTACCTGTGTCTGTCCACAGAGGAAATGCAACTGTGGGTAATTTCAGATGTTACAAGACCACGGTCAACCACAGTGAATCCCCTGTGGTGGCCATTTGTCCCGTAACGTCTAAATGATTCCTGCCAGATGTTTGCCATGGTGAAAACCTGGCTGGAATCAAAATAACCACGATTCTGGACCTCCAGCTGCCTGGAGGTCCAGAATCGTGGTCAGATTGGCCATGATCCGGGATGGAGCTGGCAATGGCCACGCGGAATGTCTGGCCACCAGCCCCATCCGGGAATCCGGCCCGAACCACAGGACGGGATTGGGCACAGCGGCCGGATTGGTCACTGCACCCGTCTGTCTCCCGGACAGCGGGCGACTGGGGGAGCACCGGGGGGAGGGGGCGGGCTGTGTGGCTGCACATCGCGCCGCACAGTCCTGTCCCCTCCATGATCCCCCTCCAGAATCAGGCCGGCACATCTAAAGGAAGTCCGGCCTGATTCCTGACCAGGATCTGAAATTGATCCGGGTCCGTGGTTAAACATGGCGGGTCTCCGGGCCCGTCACGTCTAAAATTACCCTGTTACAGCCCCTACAGGCAGAACCTGACTTTTCAACTCAAGTTTTAGATTCTCATGCATTCAGCTCTTTGAAGACCGGTCTTCTGAATGCCATCCGAGATGGCATTCAGTGAACCAAGGAGCCATGCATCACTGACACTCTTAACCATATCTCCTTCTATCAACTGCATCATCTATATAAACAGGTGGAAGAGGGGTGTAGAGTAGAAACAGCAACAGAAGTTTCATAATCATAACCAATTTATGCACTGGCTACCTAGCCAGACAAATCCTGAACAATCACTGACAAGTGCTTCCTTTTACTAGTTTGCAGACAGCAGAGTTGCTTTCATATGGATGAGTTCACGCACCCATTCAGCACTGGCAAAAAAAAGTGTATTTAGGATTCAGTTCCACATTGAGGATTTGGCTTGATTCTTGTTACTCACTTTCAACTTTCCGGACCTTGTAGACAGGCACGCCTTTGCAGAGCTTTTCAATAGAGTCACCAAAGATAAACCACTCCTTGATTTCACCAAAGAATGAGTGGCTGGGCTCATATTGCAGCCATATGTTTTTTGAGGAAAACATCTTGTTCAGCATCTGAAAGGACAATGTGTTAAAATATAATTGGTGACACATCTTACATCTCCATCTCCTGAAATACTTCCATGAGAAAATCCTCACATCAAACAAGTTTTCTCTAGCAATGCACCAGTCTTCAGCTAATAAACAGGAAGGAGACTTGAAATGACTATGAACATGGCTAAAATGAACTGTAGCACTGAACTAATTTGATAGCATGTCACACCTGCTTCTATTTAAACTTGGATAGCCTATTCTTTCTCTCTTATAGTCACTTTCCATCTTCCCCAGATATTTTGAGATGTATGCTGATAAATTTGCAACAACTTTGTAACCGTACCTGAGGCCACCCAGGCTGTGTCTGCCGGCCCAGGAACAGACATGATAGCCTGCTTTGGTCCGGTCAAGCAGGCCTTAGTCTGGGCTGTAACTTGGGAGGTTTCCTGAGGTCAGAGCCCAGGCTAGCCACTAACACAGCCCAGGACAATCCCAGGCCAACATCTGCGGCACCTGCAGGTACATGCAGATAAGATCTGGGCCAAATTAAATTAAATTAAATTAAATTAAATTCGATTTATTGTGTCAACCAAAGGTTATTACAATATGACAAACAAAATATAAATATCAAATTCATTTATAAATAAATATAAATTAAAACCCAAGGCATTTACAATGGCCAGAGCATAGACTCCGCAATAAAGCGGGTCCTGAGGAACTTTAACTATAATTTCCAAAACTAATCGAGGCACCCTGAGTTTCAACATGAGCCACCTCACAAATATCTAAGGCGGTTTTGATTTGAATAACCGTGCTCAGAAAGCGAGCAACCTGTACTGAGACATATGGCAGGTAGTCTCCCAACAGATAGATCAAAAGTGATGCCTCAGAATGACCCGGCAGCAATACCAGCAATTGGGCAAGATAAATTTCCCTCTGAGTTGCATAAAGGGGGCAGTACAATAGGATGTGAGACAGTGAGTCCACTGCCCTTAAGGAGCAACTGCACAATCGCTTTGCCAAAGGGTTCTGATTATATCTGCCGGTTGTGACAGCGGATGGGAAAGCATTCCACCTTGCCAGTGAGAACAACCTTCTGGAGTTCGGTGGAATCCCCCCATCCAAAAAAGACATAGGCAGAACAGTTACATTGGCCAGCTGTACATAAAGGCCAGTAGCTTTATAAGCTTTAAGATCAGCCCAAACTTCCTGCCATGTAGAGTCTAGCAGTCGATTCAGGACAAGTTTCTTTGCCCCCTTAAATCCCAACTGGGACAGGGCCCCAATAGAGAAACCCAGCTGTCTAATTTTCTCAGCCACTGAGGTCAGCCAAGGGTTCGAGAAGTTGTCAGATAGAACCAGCTGGGCCCAGGGGGCTGCCAAGTCAAAGGAAAGACGTAGGTAATACGTAATAGCCCCTTGCCAGACCTTGGCCCGCAAAGGGAGCAGGCCACACTCGCGACAAAGCACCTGCATCGGGATGCCAGGTGGGGCCATCAAAATCGCCCGTGCCACCCCCGCCTGGAATTTCTCCAAATCCCTCAGCTTACTCAGGGCCCAAAAAAGGGCCCCGTACAACAACTGGGGTACCAACTTATGGTTATAGAAGTGGATTGCTGGAGCAACTAAGTGACCTCCCCCCGCCCTGAAGAAACTGAGCAGGTTTGTTTTTAATCTCCTGGCTCTATTCAGGGAGAATTGCGCCTGCAAATTCCATGCCCCAGATGCCTGGAACAGCAGGCCCAAATACTTGTATGCCGGAACCTGTGCTATCTCCTGATTAGCCAACTGCCATCTGTGTAAGGTCTTTTTCCACGTGAAACAAACTATTTTGGACTTATCTTGGTTTATCTCAAGCAGATTATCCTGACAAAAACTCCCAAAGGCGGCCAACAAATGACGCAGCCTGACCTGGGTCCGTGATAACAGGACCGTGTCATCCACATACAGGAGGCAGGGGATTTCTACCCCCCCTACTAGGGGAGCGTGGCTGATCATCATTACCAGGGCTTCCATAACATCATTTAGATAGATAGAAAAAAGTGTCGGGGCCAGAACGAATCCCTGCTTCACCCCCCTCTCCACAGGTATACTATCCGACACTGCCCCCAGGTGGTTCAACCTCACCCTGATAGAATTTCCCCTGTGGAGATTTATAATCAGGTGCAGCAGCCTTGGGTCGAGATCCAGGGCCGCCAATTTCCTCCACAACCAGTCCCTTGGAACGGTGTCAAACGCTGCCCTCAAATCAATGAAGGCAGCATACAGGGGGTGTGGGGACCTTGCATATTTTCCAACCAGGTGGGATAGAAGAAAGCAATGGTCGCTGGTGGATCTCCCCTTTTGGAATCCTATTTGGGCATTTGACAAAATGCCCTTTACTTCCAGCCATTCGTGTAGCCTTGCCAGCAAATACTTGGCATACAGCTTACTTATGATACTCAGTAAGCTGATCGGCCTGTAGTTACTGGGGGAGGCCGGGTTGCCCCTCTTGAAAATAGGGACAACTATCGCTTGTCCCCAGTCTGCTGGGATGGCACCTGACTCATTTATCCGTGAGAAGAGGGCAGCCAAAATGGGGGCCCACCAATCCACATCAGCCTTCAAACACTCTGCCATTATACCATCTGCTCCCGGGGCCTTCCCTGCCTTTAGACTAGAAATTAAAGCAACTACCTCCTCGGTCATAACCGGGTCCCAGGTGGAGGCAGGTATAACCAAAGCCAACTCTCTCACCAGAGGTCTGGGAGCCATGTACAGACTAGAAAAATGTTGAACCCAGTCATTCCCAGAAACCAAAGGGGTAGTATGGGGGGATGCCTCTAGACCAATACCTCTCACCATTTTCCAGAAGCACGTTGGGTTAGATTTAAAGGCTTCGCTGAGCTCTCCCCACTTTGATCTATAGTGGGTGTGCCGCTTTGCCTTCAACAGTGCTCTGTACTCCCTTCTCTTGCTCAAAAAAGCCAGAATGAACCCATTCCCCTGCGTGACCCTGAAATGGCGATAGTGGCGTCTTAGTTCTGACCTGAAAAGCCGGCATTCTTCATCAAACCAGCCACGCAGGGTCCTACGGCCTGAGCCCTCAGCACTAAGTCCGAGATAGGTAACAAAAAGGATAGGGGCAAGCCAATCCACCATAGACTGATACCAAATGAGTAACCCTGCTTGTGTGGTAATGGTTTCTAACTTCGCCAACAACTGTGTTCCAGTCACAGAATTTACTAAAGTCCTAAACTCATTTCCTGTGTGGTCATCCCAGCGCCGCCTTCTCCTTAACCCCCCTGGAGGCCCAGAAGGCTGGGCCAGATCATGACAACCTGGCCCACAATGGTCTCCTGTCTCAGCTGTTTTTTACCCTATGTAAATTCTAAAGGCTTTACTCAGGGAAAATGTTCCTTGTCTTCCATTGCCATTTTGACCAAGTAATATACAAGATGGATACATATAGCAAATGGAGCTTGTACTGGCACAGTGCTCTGAAGGTGGCTAATGATCCCATCAATGCAGCATCTAGGTATCAATATAAAGTGGGACAACTTCTATACATGCATTAATGGAAGTGTAGAGGGAGAGTGTGACTGCCGTGTTGGTACAATAAACATTATCATTTTAACTACTTCATTTCCATCTCTTAATGCAAGTGTGTAAACACTATTCAGAATAGCCTGAGTTCATCTAAAATGACTGTGCTTGTTAAAAAGCAGAACTAGGCTTTTGGATTTGCAAGAGATCACTGGATAAGTTTGTCCAAACCAAACCTGGGTCTGATTTGGATCTAGTTTGAATTTACTTGAATGTCTGAAATCTGCAAGTGGTCTGGGAACGGGTGGTTGAAAGGTTCCACTATGGTCTCAACACTAAACATTGTACATACAGTTGTATACCCTGGTGAATCTAAAATGGGAGTTGAGCACAGAATGTAAAAGCTGGAGAATCACTCTAATAGTAGAATGAACTGCTTAAGGAGTCTGCTTTCACACATTACTAAATGAGCTATTATAATACCAGGTATTATAACCCTGTAATTTTTGTAATGTGTTAATCCACTATTCCCTTTTTATGCTGAGAGATCTTGGGTTGTTGTAAAAGCCACATTGGTGGCTCTTACAATGACTCAAGATCTAGCAGCAAAAAAAGGGAATAGTGCAACACATTACAAAAATTGCAGAATTGTAATACCCGGTATTATCTCAACTTATTATAATAGCCCATTTTTGTAATGTGTGAAAGCAGCCTGACTTTCTTCCAAAATCCCCAAGCTGTTGCCTGATCCACTCAGAATATCCTGGCCCATAAACTTCCCTCGAAGTCACCCGTCATATTGCATCATTGCCAGTCTAGAAAGACTCTTGAGATTCTGTATGGTAATACTCTGGGTGTTTTCAGACATGACGGGGCCAGTTGGCTCCGTCACGAAAGCAATGTATTCATCCCCCACCGGAATAACCCCGTCACACTGTATCAGACGTGCTGGGGGATCCCGGCGGGGAATCTGGGAGGGGGCGGGGCCGCATGGTGCAACGTGCGGCCGCACGGCCTCGCCCCCTCCCCGCCACCCGCCCTCTGGGGAGACGGGCGGGCGGCGGGGCCAATGCGGCCGCAGTGTCTGGCCGAATTCGCCACGGCCCGGGATCCTGCCAGTGATCCCAGACCGTGGCGGCCGACCGGACGTGACGGCGGGGTTCACCCCGGCATGGAATCACATTCAACACGTGACGGCCTCCGGTCCCGCTGCTTCGGCTGCTCGCGTGGTGAATGTGATTCCACGCCATGGTAACATTTGGGGGGGGAATATTTGTTCCCCCCAAAAGACATGCCGTGATCACAGCCACCACCGGGAATTGACCGTGGTTGACTGTGATCTCGTAACGTCTGAAAATACCCTCTGTTTCCACCACACCATGGCTTTGACATGACCTGCTTGTATAAGAAATGTTATTTATATAGCTCCTCCCCTCCCCCCTGACCTCCGGCACTGCCCACTGATTGGGGTGCTTGACAACAGTAGTACAAAAATACAATAAAACACCATAAAATAACTTTAAATCCACATATGACCAAATTAAAACAGTTAAAAAAGAAAGGGGGGAAGAAATCTGGTGGATAATAGTACAAAAAATTACCTGTCTCTCATATGCAAGCCTTCCAATTTCTTCCAGCTCTGGAATATACCCTTGCTTCATTTTCAAAATAAAGCAGGCCCTACGGGAGAAGAGTCTGGTTGCAATGTATCCCTGTGGTACACGAAAGCAAGTTAGTAATTTTTTGACATCTGCATCTTTCTTCTTCCTTTATCTGTAGAGCCAAATTCTGATCAGGTACAACTCACCCCTGAGTGCAATGGGCCTCTTTAAAATGGGCACTTTCTGTTTTGCTATGTCATGGAGTGGGCCAAATCCAGCACACAGCTTTTTGTTATTTGTTCTCTTTCCAATTCCTGGATGTGGCTCAAGCACTGAATGAGCAGCGGTGAGGGCATGCACTCAAGGCCAGAGGATGAATACACAACATAAATAATCAGGGCTTCCCAACTGGTGGCCTGCAGGCTGAATTCAGTCCATGGTAGAGTTCCATCCAGCCCACAGCCTTAAAATCTGATTGTATTAAATATTAATATTTTTAAATAAAATAAAAATTTCCAGAATGATGTCATGCATCATTCCAAGCCAAGACAAGAACGTGTACCTGAGCTCTCGCATCCTCATGAATGTTGCATCCCGTGTCTCTCCCTTTGTTCCCCCTTCCCTGTCTCCCCTCCCCCTGTCTTTAGATTGTAAGCTCTCGGGCAGGGACCATGGGTGAAAACAGACATGACACTAACCACCCTTTAACCACCCTTGGTGGTTATTTATGCATGTTTCAGGGCTGCATAGGGCACCAATACAGCCCTGCAACATGCATAAATAACCACCAAGGGTGGTTAAAGGGTGGTGGTTACTTAGCATCATGTCTGTTTTCACCCCATGTCTATCTTATTATTTGTAAAATGCCAGGTACATCGCTGGCACTATATAAATGCTAATGCTAATGCTAATGCTAATAATAATAATAGTAATAATAATAATAATAATAATAATAATAAATAAATAAATAATGCAGTAACTGTTCCATATTCTGCATGTTTAACTCACACAATTGATGTTGATAGGTTTTTCTCTGTGAGTTCCACTCCTCTGCCACCATCTTTGCCTCCTCATGACTCCCTTGCTCCTAGAAACGTATCCATCATTTCTCCCTTGCTGCCCCCCATGCCTGAAATTCCCTCCCTGAATACATTCATTCTACTCCCTCCCGACCTTCAAATTCCTCCTGAAAACCTACCTCTTTTTCCTGGTGTTCCCTAGCTCCTCACCCCCATAGTCTCCTCTGTGATTTAGTTGGGGTCTCTGTCTCCCCTATAACTAACCATGTGCACCGGCAACATCTCCATACACCAAAGGTGTTGACAGGCTGAGTAATACTCTGAGAATCTGGATTTGTGATTTATTTATTTTATTTCCCAACCAGCCTTTAAAATATTTGATCCCTTTCCAGCTGCATTTAAGCCAGTGGCATTTTTTCTACTCCCATTTTCAGTAGCAACATTACATTATTTAAGCAACTCTGCAAACAAATGAAGGACACAAAAGCTGGTGGGGAAAAAATGGGAGTCCTAAAATAGTCATAGGTTCTGGATAAGGTATGAAGCCGATGATGGCCATTATGCTGAGTATCTAGGTGGTAAATGAGTAAACTTGGAAATGGTTCTGAGCAAAGACAGATCTTTGCGCTAACTTACATGTTTGTAGTCAAAAATGGTATCAGAGGAGCACATCCCAGCATGGACATGGATATCGGCTACGTTCTTTTCATTGTCAATCGTCATAGTTTGCTGGACATAATCACCATTACTGCTCGGGATGCTATAAACCTGGGTGGAAAATGCAGATTAAGTAATCACCAGCATCTATTTTTTTCATTTGAAAAAGGTGACACAAAAGGCAAAAGACTCTTTTATGATTCCAGAGCTGAACAAAGGAAAGAACTAAATATCATAGATGTCCAGAAAATTGAGTTTTCATTTTTGGAAATTTTTAGCAAGTCCAAATTACTTTCCATGGCAATTTGAAAACATGAAAAATGTTGCAGAATGGAAAACACATGCAGTTTCTCTAAGGCCCTTTTTGTATGGATGCCCCACTCCCCCCGCCCATGTGTACGGGTGGGGACATCTATTTGAATGTTGCAGCATGTGCGGGGTGGATGGATGGGTGTCGGTGCGAACGCCGCAGCCGGTGTGCACTCCTGTGCTCCGCCCACCTTCACCCATCACCCATGCATGGAGCAACAGGCACCAATGCCAGATGCTCCTTGATTGTAGATGGGTGAAGGTGGGTGGGGGTCCATGGGAACACACCCCACACACCGCCCCCTCGCTGTGCCACCCACCCATCCCCCCACGCACCTGCGCCCTGCGTTAGAAAAGGGCAAACGAGTGGCCCCTTGCATTCCAATCGCTAGATGTGACACACAGCAGCCAGCTGCACACCACACCCAGTGGTGAGAATGTAGAAACCACTCTCAAAACGGTAAGTAACCTGTGTTTTTGACTCAAACTGAAACTGAGACTGAAGCCATTGATCGATTAATCTGTTTGTTCAATTGGTTAATACATTGATCACAGATTAAAACACAGATTGCATTTGGGACAAGATTTTAAAATTCTAAACAATATTTTCAAACATTCTTTTAAAAGCTGAACACATTAAAAAACATTTTAAAAACCAGAAAATGTAAATTTAACATAGCAACAACAACAACAACAAATCACTGAGTTGTGTTATATAAAGTTGTATTTAGGTTCTCTAGTATTTTAGTAAGTCATTGGCCAACTGGTTAAAAGCAACACAGGTAATGAACTAAAAATATAATTGTTTTGACATCTTTAGATGAAACAAAAAAGTGTACATTTTCAATCAAAACAAAGCTGTTGTTTTGAAGGGATATTCGAAGATGAACTCAGACAAGCTTCAGTGGCAGTTCCAAAAAAAAAAGTGTAGGCTGATGAATTTGCCTCCTGATTTCATATGATTAACTGATGTAGTAAAGGTTATTTGTTGTTCTCATCAACAAGTTTTTTTTTGTTAGTTTCTCAATGCTTTTCTTTCTATTAGCCCATTCTGTGTGCCCCTCCCCTCCTTTCAGGAATTCAATGGCTTTTTAATCAATCCTGTACTGTACAAATAACTGCCAATCTACTTACTTCATATGCGAAAGCTTGAGTCCAGAAGACTCCCAGCACAGCAATTACTGCAGTCTGTAAAAGAAGAAATATGCAACATTCCTCTTTAATAGAAACACTAGTTGTGGCCACGCCAGATGGAGGGAGGCCAGTTCAAAGTTCAGAGCCCTCAGAGCTAATGAATCAAGGGAAACATATTGTTGTGGGCTGAAATGTAATCACTTTGTGTTACATGTGGATTATCCAACAATAATTGCACTTCCCCACTGTAAATTTCTCCATATTATGCCTCATTCTACTAGTAATTCTATGAAATCCTTAGTGACTGCTTATTCTAAAATGTGAAAGGATTGTTTTAAAAAAATTAACTATTGTGGCAGATTTTCCTTTGTTATAATAATGATAACATGAAAGGTTTTAATACTGACTAAAATGTTTCTCATTCATTACTATAGAAATGTCTAAGAAATTCAATTCTGGTCTTCACCAGTTTTGTGGAGGATCTCCTAGGCAGTCTTGTTAAGTCTTTCACAAAGACTTTCCCCCCTCCAATATGTTAATTAGGCATTGAAGTTAAATAGGTTTTAATCAAAACAAACAAACAAAAAATACCAATTTAAAATTTCTTCTTCTTTCCCTTGGAGCTAGAGCCAGATTGAGATATTAAACTTCCCAGACTTTTGAATATTTGTGTGCGATATTTCCAAAATCATGCTACAAGGTTTCTTGCTCCCTTTTCTAGAGAAGCTCTTACTGGCCATTGCCAGAGACAGGTTGTGGATTATAAGGATCATAATTTTGATCTTTTATGACAATATATAGGTTCTGCTATTTGGCTAAGATCTACTGTAATAGGCATAATAGACTGCTCCAGAGTAAGTGTGTTGTGGATCATGGCTGATATGATCTGGCCTCCTTCAGTCATTTTTTTACTTCAGCATCCCCACTGATTTCAGTGAACAGCACATCGTGCACAAGCAGCACAGGATTATAGCTTCTTACTGGGCCACATAACTCAAACAGTTTATCACAAACAGTCTTATTTATAGACAACAATTGCTTTAACTTAAAAAGAATCCAAATTAATATATAAATATGCTAACGTATTTTTTTTTTAGAAAAAGGTATAGCTGCAAGAAAGGGCTAATATACTTACAAGTGCATTCATTTTTCTTTCAGGTAAGAATGAGAATCCGTGGAGCAAATGGAAAAAATATTCTGAGACTTCTAACTTTTATATCTTGCTGCAGGTGTGGGGAAAGCTTTGCAGAAATCTGCTTTGTGAGTGGAGTGACTCCGTATCTATGGGACACACCATTGTAAATGGCTTTATCTGAATTTTGGGCAGTGCAAGATAACCGAACCCTGATATGTCGCAAACACTTTAGTCAGCCATGAAAAATTCCAAATTGGTTGCTTTGCAAATATCTCTTATTTACCATTTAACCTGTTTGAGAATGACCGCAGATCCTAGTTTTTAATACCCTGTTGTAATTTTACCTTGTATCATTATCTTCATTAATAATAGCAGCAACAGTAAGCGGACACAGGGAAAAGGATACGGGTGAGCAGTATGATCTTGTTTTACAAACTGAACTAAGAGTCAAGAGACAAAACATTAAATTCGGACTACACTGAAGACAGTAAAAATAGTGAATTTCAGTGAGATCATAATGAACCGCATAAGTCATAATTCTTAATTCTTAAGCATTATCCTCTGACTGTATAGTGCTGAAGTTAGCCTTTAATGCTAGAGTGGGTCTGAGGGCGTTTTCAGATGGACAAACTGAATAATTAGAATAATCTCCAGTGATTATTATCCCCGGATAACAAAGTGGTACCTGTTTAGATGGACATTTCTGTGCCTGGATAACTTTATTCCAGGATAGCCATGTGAACAGCACATTGATTTTATCCTGGTGATTAGAGTATCTGGGATGAATATCAATCCCCTGGTGCTTTTTGTCTGTGCTCAGCGCACTGATTTCTGGGATTGAAGAATACCTGATTTTCTTCATTTTTCTGATTTCTGAGTTGAAGAAAATAGAAACTCATCCCTTTGTTCTGCAGGTATTTAAACTTGGTGCTCCACAATGCATTGTCGAATGATAACAGTGATAATGCCCCACAGTCATGTGCTCCTAGATACCATAGAGGCAGAAAATGCCTAGAGAGGCTATCAGGTCTTACCATTGGACTCTGTGGCACTAATCACCATGACAGTGACTATCCCGGGATAGTCATTCAGACAGCCATTATCTTGGGATGATTTAATAATCAGGTGTTATAAACCCCAGTGAATTGGGTTTTATAACACCCTGATATTTTTGTTATCCTGGGATAATAATCACTGTTGACAGTGTAACTCTTTGGGTCATGGATTCTTTCTTACTACAAGTTTGCACTGTGCCTATGGAGACATGATCTTAACTGGGGTCTCCATGCACTACTATAATGTAAATAACAACTGGAAAATAAAAGCTTTCCTATTTCTTCATACAGCATAACATTTTCTGGTCTTCATCTGCAAAGAGCTGGAGATGAACCAGCTTTATATTTAGAGATATACTTGGACAAAAATATTCAAATCATGGCAACCTCTGGGTACTAATGAAATACCAACGTGCACACCAAATTTCCTGAGACTGTCTCCAAAATGAATACCCTTCTCCTCTTTACATTGAAATGAATGAAATGCATCCTGAAAGATGACAGCAATGGTAACTATTGCTACATTATGATGATGAGGAAGATGCAATTAAGGTATAGTCTTCTCAGTTTAGAGATGGGGAAACTGAAGCAACGAGGAGAAACTTGAACAGCTAAAGAATGCAAAGTGAAGCAGCATCAGAGTGGAAAATAGCCCACAGGGGTGAAAGCATCTTTATTATTCCTGCTGCTCATTGAACTGGTTACTTATCGGTGCAATGTCCAGTCAGGACTACCGTCTTAAATCAATACAAGAGAATCTGTCATCCACGTGCGTGAAAACAATTTAAACTGCTGATTTGGGCCAGGAGTCCTGAAGCTTTTTGCCTGCATGACTCCACTTTGAAATTTAACTATAATCCCACAACCCCAGACAGCAACAAAGGCCACTTTTAGACAAGCGGCGCGTGCTCACGGGATGACATCACGTGAATTTTCAAATTACCATGGGCAGCTTTTAGACAAGACTTCCTGCACATTATCATCGCTCACATATTCTTTTAATACTGTGGATTAAATACCTCAATATTGACCCCAAAAGGTATTAAATTTTCAAATGAATACAGGTGGCTTTTAGACAAGACTTCTCACGCATTATCGCTCATACATTCTTTTAATACCACAGATTAAATACCTCAATATTGAGGTATTTAATCTGCGGTATTAAAAGAATGTACAAGCGGCGATAACGCACGGGAAGTCTCATCTAAAAGCCTCCCGTATTCATTAGAAAAGTCATGTGATGGCATGCGCCACTCGTTTAAAAGCGGCCAAAGACATGTAAAATATATCAAATGTCAGGATTAAGACACCACCCATAGATGGCACAACCACACTTGGGGTCATGATGACCCATAGTTTGGGCACCTGTCAGTTTCGCCATAGGCTGCTTACCCACATTATGGGGGGGAAGGACTTGCATGAGGCAAAATCATGGTGGGCAAACTCACGTGAAGCTCCTCCCATGGGCGCAGTGGGTAAAAACGTCATCAGGTGATTCTCACGGCGATTTCACTCATGGATGACAGGGCTGGATTTTGAGCCTGTCATCCATGAGTAAAATCACAGTGGGAATGTCGCCTGATGACATTTTTAACCCCTGAGCCCATGAGCGGAGCTTCACATGAGTTTTCCCAGCGTGGTTTTGCCTCATGTAAGTTCCCCCCCCCCCGTCCCATAATATGGGCAAGCAGTCCAAGCTGGGTTGCAGAATCGATCATACTTGAACCTAGTATAAGAGTCTTGTGTAGACACCTTGTTGAAATCTAATGGGGTTTAGACCTCTAATACTCCAGTCCACAAAGCACACTATGCTTATCCTAGTCCCATTAAAATGAATGGGACCTGCTTTGAGGATCAGAGCCTAAAAGTGAAAACTAACGCGACGGCTCTTACCGCTGCCAAGGACTAACCCAGGTGGTGGTGGGAGCTGTCACTACTGTCAGAGTCTGGCCCGGCCACCAGACAAACATAATGGTGACCAGCAGGGGAGAGGATGGGGAGACACATGTATGTGCATCCGCCTGCCCCTACGCTGCACACAGCGGCCCACCCCCAGCTGATCGATGGCCATGGCAGCCAATGACGGCTGCTATGGCATCCGCCTCCCTACCACTTTGGACCGCAGTGATTCATGCAGACATGAAAGCCTGCTTTACTCCGGGTCCTGAAGCCAGATCCTGACTGTGGTGGGGGTTAGCCTGGGCTGTGACTCGGAGATTTCCCCAAGTCACAGCCCAGGCTAGGCTCCAGCACGGTCAGGATCCAGACCTTGCTAATATCTGACGGGCATTTTTCCACGTGACTGTGGCTCACAGTTTAACCCCCACTGAAGTGGGTTAAACTGTGCCACCGTCATGTTTGAAAGCACCCTAAGTCACTTTTGAAAATCTTGCCTTAAATCAATTAATCATGAAGTGCTTGGACCCTCCAGTGATGAGGTACATGAAAGTACCTGGATAGACATATTGCAGCCTCCTTTAAAGTGCGGTCAGTAATTTTATAGTGTCAAAAGTGATTTTATAGCAATAAGATTGTGAGGGTTCCATCCTGTTTGTTCCCTCCCAATTCTGCATCAGGTAGCAGCAGTGTTGAAAATAGGATGACCTTTTCTTTGCTTACATTCACTAAGGGAGGCTGACTCCTCCTTAAATAAACACTTCAATGTTGTACCGCTGCCAACTAATATATTAATTTAAAGGGCGGGGGTCCATGCAGGTTTGTGCAGAGGGGAAGGAGAGGACAAGGGTTTTGGTTATCAGGGTGCTGAGGCAGGTGCTTGGCACACAGTAACTTTCTGTCACACAGCAGGTTGTAAAAGTGTTGCTTTTATGAAGAAGGACAAAAAGCAGGGGAAACGCTGTTTTCCTTTATTTCAAATTCAGTTAGACAATTTGGTTCACAGAGGTTGCAGGAGCCAGTATAGTCTAGCTGATAGCATGTTAGATTTAAAACTGGAAGACCTGAGAACAAATTCAACCCCTGCTGGGCAGTCTTGGGCATGTAACTGTCACTCAGGGTAAAAACAGATGTTTGGTCAGTGCCTCTGCCTCATTCCCAGAACCCTGCCCCCCTGCCATGATGGGCAGCCATGGGGGCCAATGATGGGCAGGTGGGATGGGATGGGCCAAACAGACATGGTGGGCTGCTGTGGCTGGTGTTGGCCTGCTTGGGAGGCTTTTTGCCCAGAATAAGCACCTGGGATCATCGGGAGGACTCCTTCTGGGCAATTTGCAACATGAGTCTCTAAAACGGATGCCAAGGGAAGAGCTGACATCTTACAGTTTCCCTCCCTAAAGTTCTGTTTCATAGTGGATTTTCTGCAAATCGTTAATATAATCCTGGAGATATGTATCTATGTTTTATTATTATTATTATTATTATTATTATTATTTATTATTATTAACAAACACTTATATAGCGCCAGCAGTGTACCTGGCACTTTACAAAGTAATAAAATAGACACGGTCCCTGCCCCTAGGGCTTACAACCTGAGAGACAGGAGCTGGGGGAGAGACTTAGGAAGGGGAACAGAGGGAGAGACAAGGGGTCTAACATTCATGAAGATGCGAGGTCTCAAGTGCACGTACTTGGCTTGGTTACGATGAGAATGACAGCAGGCAGGTCCATGTGGCAAGGATAAGGGTAAACCGATCGTAGGTATAGGAAATAGTGGCTCAGCAGGATAAAGAGTCAGACAGAGCAGAGCGAAAGGTTTTAGAAATAGTTTTAGACTATTTACTAGCTCTGTCCCTCTTAATGTTCTTTTGGGGGCAGCGAGACCAAATGACCAATGGAGAGTAAGTAAAACCATTTTCTCCCCTGGAGTGATGGTCCCTGTAGGTCAGGAGTGGACCGAGGCACGTTGTTTGCGTTGTGCAGGCAAAGCTTGCACGTTCACTGCCTGTTCCATGAGACAGCCATGAACTCTAAAAAGACAACATCTAAGTTGCACTATCAAAGTAAGTAGGAAGATGGTATGTGGTGTGGGAGCAGCAAACTCAAGAGAGCAGTAAGTGGCTTATAGAGATGACCCAAAATGTTCCATAATAGTGTTGCTCTTGGGTCTGAATGGTTAACCATGCCTGGGTCCTCCTGTAGTGCTCTTTCTTGTGGGACAGAAAATCTTTGGTACAAGACTGTAAATACATAAATACATACATTTTGGATTTCGGTTCCACCAACCAATGTGACTCCATCCAGCCATCCCATGCCTCCACCCGCTCCCATGCTCATGTCTCTCATGCATGTGGCTTCCCTGCCCCCAAACCTGTACCCCTTCGCTCAGGGGTGTTGTGGCTGTTCCTAATCCCACCCACCATATCATACCCTCAATACAAATCCTCATTAGAACATGAAATACATATTTCAGAAGACCCATTGTTCCTGCCCTTCTTGATGCCAAAGGGCACCCTGTAGCACCATGTTTTGGCAGAACCCCAGAGCAGTGCCATGTCATGGACATCTGTCATGGGTGCCCACCCCCTGCCTGGCTTATAGGGACTGGAACTGGATGCTGAGGCATCCATTCTAGTGCCTAGGTTGAGGTGTGCCCCTCCTCCTCCTCCCCCTCTTCTGAAAACAAAGCTCAGAGAGGGCTTAATGATAGTGTCACTGACAGCCCCTTCCAAGAAGCAGACACTCTCATTCATCAGAAATGCTGGTCTTAATCAGGCCACCTTGCCCAGATTTTTCTGAATGGCCCCACACAAAATACTGCTAGCTCTTATATAAATGTCCACACATTCCTGTAGCCCCTAGGTTTGTTGGCCCTGGAGGCCCCTTTTGCTGCACAGTGCTCCCACTGTGAGGCTTCTGACAGCAATTAATCTCCTAGTAGCCTTTAACAAGGCCTGAGGGAGCCTGCTGCGGGGATCCTCCTTCCCATCTCCCCCCCACCTGGACTTACCTGCTTGCGGGTGGTGCTGGGGGGGGCTGGTCTCCTCGCCGGCATTGTCACCGCCGCCGCTGCCGCCTTCATCCCTGCCGCTGCTGGGACCGCCGCCGCTGCTGCTTCATCCCCGCAGGATACCTGCGGGGACAAGAAGAACGTAAAAACTGTGAGTTGGGGGCAGGGGGGGG
>QEPC01010062.1:1148476-1161434 GCA_003113815.1 Sphenodon punctatus | reverse complement strand
GATTTTTAATCCCCCACCTTTTATTTACTCATTATTGTATGTTGCCCTGTTTTATATGTTTTATATTTGTATTTTAAAAGTTTTAAATTGTTTTTATTGTTGTAAACCGCCCCGAGCTGCATTGCAGGATGGGGCGGTATAGAAATCCATTAAATAAAATAAATAAATAAATATAAATAAACAACTTTCTGGGTGAATCCCTGGCTTCATCCAACCTTGCACAGCCTCCCTCCCTCGTTAGCAACGCTTCATAGTGCCTCATTTCAGTATCTTTTGCTGAGGTGCTTTTGTAACTATTTCAAACACATACTACTCATGTCTGTAACATGCCCAGAGCGTATAGTAAGCCTAATAATTTATTGTCTGTAATATGAAGAACAGCTGAGGAATTTGTGCAACTGCAGATCAGTGCTAGCAGTGCAAAGGAAATGCAAGTTGAAAAAGTAAGTTAGAAAAAAATATCGATTAAGAAAACTCCCCAGAAGAATCATCATTTCTTTAGGTGATTCTGATAAATATTTACTTCAACTTCTAGAGATAAGCTTATGCAGTGAACTGGCTGGTAACACCACAAAAGCCAACAGGGGGTAAAAACAGACATGACAGCAGCCTACTTGTCCCACTTTGTCGCGCTATTGGAATGAACCTCACTTACACATATGTGCAGGCGCTGCCAGCTGTTGGCCCGGAAATGCCCTGAGCTGTGTCAGCGGCTAACCTGGGCTCTAACCTTGGAAAACCTCAGAGGTCACAGCCAGGGCTAAGGTCTGCTTGATCAGGCCAAAGCGGACCACAGCCTGCTGGCATGTCTGCTGCTGCTGGCAGACCCAGCCTGGATCAAGGCCTGCCATGGCTGCTGCCATGGTGGAGTGCAGGGTGCTGGGCACAGCATTTTGGCAGGGCCAGTCAGCTGCACATTCTCTGTTCCCCCACTCCCGGGCTGGGCAGTGCAGCAGCTCCCTGGCCGTGGGCAGGTTTGTTCTGTGCCCTGACTCAGGCTGGATTCCTGCTACAGCGCAGTCACATTTGTTTTTACCCAAACTGTAGCACACCAGCCTTTGCATTCAACTGTATTAATTATTATTATTATTATTATTATTTATAAAGATACATGATTTGCCTCCACAGTTTTTTCAGGGCAAAAGAAAGAGATGAGTTTAGATTCCTAAATCAGCATTGCTCACAGCCTTTTTAAAACTGTGAAGACGGGGCAGAAACCAATATGGGGAGGTAGCCATGGGCAATGTGACAAGGGTTGTGAGCAGGGCCCTGTGAATTCTGCACTGCTGCAGTTAGGCATTTTTGTGGAATTTGGCCACATTCTTGAAGAAATTGCCTCTGGCAGCCTGGAAGTAGAATCTGAGCAGGGAACACCATACACTAGTTAATGGGATGCTGTTTCTGTCAGCTGCTAACTACGTCATGATCCAACCCCCTCCCCGCCCCCAAACCCCAAGTAAATCCACAACAAATACAAAATCAAATTCTACATACATAATAGACAAAAGTCAAATCACAGATTACACAAAAATCAGTACTTCGGTCTGCTAAGCAAAAGTTGCTAACCGATTCACCAATGACACGTTTGTTTGCTGTAACATCCAAATTAATTTCTCATGATTAGAAAAAACCCTATAACATCTGGTAGAGACAAAATAAAATGATTCCTGATATCATTATACAAAGGGCACTCAAGAACATAGTGAACTATGTCCTCATATATCAGGGGCAAAGGGGAGGGGTAACATGGGGTCCTGTGTGGCGCGGTAACATCCAGAAATAGGAAAGATGAATGAAAATGCAAAAATAGTAAAATAAAAGCTTCTTTGAACCTCAGAAAAGGATGAGCTTGATTTGCCCTCTGTGAAACATACAAAAAGTGAGTGTGAAGTGAATGGTACTGAATCCAAATTGTTAAGTAGTTCAGATGCTATCTTTTATTGGACTAACATCTTTTGGTGAGAATACTTATTTATTTAATTTATTTATTCAATAACTTATATCCCGCTCCCTCCAGACCTACGGCAGCTCGGGGCGACTCACAAAATATTTAAAACAATATATAAAAACAATATATAAAAACAGTACATAAAGGGATTACTAAGACAATAAAACAACAACAAGGAGGTAAAACCACTGGTAAAAAAACCACCCTTATTCCCCCCCTCCCCCAAAGGCCTGGAGAAACAGCCAGGTCTTACAGGCCCGACGAAAGACCAACCGGCTGGGAGCCAGGCAAGCCTTCTCTGGGAGGGAGTTCCACAGCCGTGGTGCAGCCACCGAGAACGCTCTCTCCATCGTGGCCCCCTGGTTCACCTGGGGGACCTCGAAGAAAGTACCCCCAGTAGACTGTAGAGGTCACCTCACAGCCCGGGGAGTGAGGCAGTCTCTCAGGTAGGAGGGGCCCAGACCATGTAGGGCTTTAAAGGTCAAAACTAGCACCTTGAATCAGGCCCGGAACGCTATAGGCAGCCAGTTCAGAGCCTGGAGCACTGGTGTAATGTCCTCCCTACGGCCCATCCCCATTAGGAGATGGACCGCAACATTCTGCACCAGCTGCAGCATCCGAATTGTCACCAAGGGCAGCCCCACATAAAGCATGTTGCAGTAAGCCAACTTTGAGGTGATGAATGCATGGATGAGGGTGGGCCATGTCAGAACTTGAAACATATGGCCGGATCCTCCGCACAAGATGTAATTGGCGAAAGGCTCCCTTTGCCATCGCTGCCATCTGACAATCCAGGCAGAGGCCAGAGTCTAACAGAACCCTTAAACTCGGCACCTGCGGGGCCAGCGGAGGGTGGATTCCCTCCAAAAGGGGAGCCATCACCTCCGCTGCCCTACCCACCAACATCACCTCTGTCTTATCAGGATTCAGCTTCAGTCTGCTCAGTCTCATTCAGTCACTGGCTGCTAACAAGCACTGGGAAGGCACCGGGACTGCAGGACCTGGGTTCGTTGAAAAAGAGAGGTAAAGCTGGGTATCATCAACATACTGGTGGCAACGCACACCAAACCGTCTCACGACCTCACCCAGGGGTTGCATCATTATATATTAAATAACAGTGGAGACAAATTGAACCTTGCAGTACGCCCAAGCAAGATCCCAGGGACCAGATGTTTCTTCCCCGAGCACCACCCGCTGGCTCCTCTCTGAGACGAATGAGCGGAGCCAGCTTAAGACAGTCCCGTTCACCCCTCCAGGGTCTGCAACTGTCTCAGAAGCAACCCATGGTCCACCGTATCAAATGCTGCCGAAAGATCTAATACAACCAGAAGTGTTGAGTGTCCTAAATCCATCTCTTGGCAGAGGCCGTCTGCCAAGGCCACCAATGCAGTCTCGGTGCTATATCCTGTACAAAAACCTGATTGAAAAGTGTTCAAAAAAACTTTGCTATCCAGATGGCCCTGGAGCTGCCGGGTCACCACCCGTTCAATAACCTTCCCTAAAAAGGGGAGGTTAGAGACAGGTCCAATGATGTTTTTTTGAGCAGGGGCCCCACCACCCCCTTGAGGCAGTCCAGCACCCTGCCTTCCCGGTGTTTTAAATATTTTGTGAGCCACCCCGAGTTGCCGAAGGGAGGCATTCATCACTCCCGCCAGCACCAGTCCCAAAGTTTCCCTGGAGGCTTTCACCAACCAGGATGGGCATGGATCTAGTTCACAAAAGGTAGCCCTAACAGACCCCAGAACCCCCTCAGCATCAGCTGGCATCACTTCCTCAAACTCAGACAGGGCATCCATAACCCTCGGGTCTCCTTCTTCTGCATCAATCCTGGTCCCGAAATCGTGCTAGATTTGAGCGATCTTATCTGCGAAGTAGTTTACAAACTCCTCATAGCAGGCTTGGGAAACCTCCCCCTCCAGCAGGAGGGAGGCCAGACTGACGAGCCCCTCACCACCCGGAAAAGCTCCGCTGGATGCAACTTCGCAGCAGCTATGAGGGTGGCAAAGAATTCCTTATTTGCCATCCTCACGGTCACAGCATAGACCGCAAATGGGTCCGATGCTGCAGTCGATCAAATTCAGCATGAGAGTGGCGCCAGCGTCTCTCTAACCACCGCCCTTCCAGCTTCAAACACCACAGCTCCTCAGTAAACCAAGGAACTCTATGGTGATGAAGCAGCGGGAGTAGATGACTGGGAGCCACCTGATCAATGACCCCACCTAGCAAGATGTTTCAAGCTTGAACAAGATCGTCAACCGAGCAGCCTTCAAAATCTAAGGACACCTCCCCCAGGACTTCCTGAAACCGGTGCAGTTCCATCAGCCTTCGGGGGCGGACCAGCCTAATAGGTCCCACTTCTTTCCGGGGGCTGCCATGCACTAGGAACCTGGTCTGCAGGAGGTAATGATCCATCCATGACAAGGGCATAGAACTTACTTCCCCCACTACCAGATCACCCGCCTCAAGGCCGAAGCAGAACACCAGGTCGAGTATATGCCCTCCCTCATGTGTGGGGCTGCTAACCATCTGGGACAGGCCCATGGTTAACATGGCAGCCATGAACTCATGCTCCGCCCCGACAAGGCCAGTGCCAGCATGAATGTTGAGATCCCCCAGGACCACAGTCCTCGGGGAGCACAGCACCACCCCCGACACCAGCTCCGCTAGAGCGGCAAGGGATGCTGCTGGGCAGGAAGGAGCACGGTACACCAGCAGCACCTCAATTCTGTCCCTGGTCAATTCAAACACAAGGTGAAGGGCCTCGATCCCTGGGATTAACTGCACCAGATACCTCCTAGCAGTCCAAGATTCCTTAAAAACCATAGCGACACCGCCCCCCCTTCCTCCAAGCTGCGGCTGGTGTTGCACCGAGTACCCCACCAGAAAAAGGTCCGACAAAATCAGACCCGCCTCACCATCCAGCCAGGTCTCCGTGAAACATGCGAGGTCTGCAGTCTGATCCAGGATCATATCTCAGATCACCGATGTTTTATTGACAACAGACCTCACATTCAACAGCAGCACTGACCCAAGGGGCCTTAGACCTTGATCCATCCCCTCACCTGAGGGGGGGAGGGGGCTGGCCCTGGGGACAGGCACCAAATATCTCGGTCCCAGGGCCATGCCATTCAATCGTCCCCCAGGAACCATATCTTCCCCGCCCTACAGCAACCTGTATGGCTGTCCCCCATCCCCCATCCGCTCCAACCCAGTCCCAGCCGGCGGCGGCTGCATCTGGACCCCGAGGGAGACCCTCCCCCTTCCCTCCCCGCCCTCCACAGAACCACCCCCCGGTCCCCACCACGTGCTGCCACCAGGTGGTCCCTTCCAGAAGTAGTCCTCACCCCCTCCCACAATATGCAAATTTTCCAGCCACACAGGGCCCTTCCACAGGCCCCAAATCATACGTTATCATCTGAACTACTGTGTCACTGTCTCTTATATTATTCTTAATAATTTCTATAGCACTTTCAGTGTTCAAAGTGCTTTACAATCATTATTCAGTACACTCTCACAACAACCTGTGAGGCAGATCATCATTTTCCCCATTTCATAATAGGAAATGAGCCTGAGACAGTGGGTGTTTTTACACACACATTTCTCCTGTATGTTTGCTGTTACAGCCTGAACTTTCGGTGTGTCTAAATCACTCACCCAGATCTTAAACATCTAGCTTTTTGAACTTCTGCATGTTCTCACAGATTTAAGAAGTCATTGATCTCTGTGGTTTTACAAATCTGGATCCTGTAACATCTGGGTGTCTCCCAGAATTTGTGTGTGTAAAACATTCTCCTGGTAAACTGCTTTGCTCCATGCAGCTGTGGTCACTTGGTTTCCATGGCAGCCCCTGACGTCTACAGCTGCAGCTACATTAGGCTGCCTCAGGGTAGTGTGTGTGTGAAGAATGCATCCAGGAACTTACTTGTGGACTTGTAAACCCAGAAGATTGAAAGACCAGCACTTTAAGGTGTGTGTAAAAACGCCCAGTGACTTGTCCAAGACTACCCACCCAGTGAGCTCAGATGAGTTTTGAACCCTGACTTGGTAGGTCCAAGTTCAACACCTTATCAGCTAGACTACATTGATTTTTAGGACATTTGGAACCAACACAGCAACCACATTTTCTTTAGTCATGTGGTAATTTTAGTTGACTTTTATATCAATTGTATATAAAATACTTATTGTTGGTGACTTTCCCTTGCTCGCTGACTAATTTCTTCCCAGAGTGTGATCTCTTTGGAAATGGGTCTTAAAGGTTTGGAAAGCACCTCACACACTATGGCCCTTTTCAAATGGGCTGTGGTTGGTGGGGGGATGGGTGTACGCTTGCAGCGGGTGGAGGTGGGTGGAGATCGATGGAGCAAGGGAGCACACACGCACCACACTGCCAGTGGTGTTTCCATGGGCACCCCCACCCCCACCAGTGGCGCCCTGTGGTGTTCCTACAGACGCCCCTCCTCATGTGTGCGAGGGGCACCTGTGTGAAAAGGCCCTATATGTGCTACTGCAAAAAATTAGTGAGGAGAAGGAAGTTTGCTGCTGTGGAGAAGTTTCTAACATGGATGACTCTTTGTTATCAGTACAATGAGTTACAGATTGAAAATATCAGCTTGTCCAACATGTTTGACATACAGGCATACTTTGTCACTGGGAGTTTTGCTTGTATTAGGGGTTTAAACTTTTAGCCTTGATTAAGCATTTTAAAAAGAAATTGATTGCCCATAACTTCTTCATGGTAGATTGTTATCAAAGAGTATATTGAATTTACTGTTACAGATTTCCCCTTATATGCAAAAGGATGTGTGACTGTTCCTATCAGTTTGCTGGTCAAACCTCCTTGTTACAGTGTAATTACCTTAGAAAACATTGAGTCAAACATAAATGGATCCATGCCAGTGAGATAAGTTGCCATATCTCACCTTTCCACACCTAATTTTGGAAAGCAGTGTATAAAAAGTGGAAGGGTTTGCATCATTTATTCCTGCAGATTGCTTCTCTGCTAGCAACAAAATGAAGCTCACTGTGAGTACATTTGTCATTTTTTTTCTCATACAAAAATAATATTGCATGGGGTTAAGTGTTTTAAACTATTTTGTGCTTGACCTTTCTGCCCTTGCATCAATACTGGATCCAGGGGAGTTGGGGCTCTGTGCAAAATGATGGTGCTTTCCCCTCCTAATTTTAGATATAGACACTCATGCTGTCATTTCAAATTTATTAATGGAGCCTATGTACTGGGGCCTCTGTGCCCTCCCACACAGAAAATGGGTCCCTATTCAGTCCGCATTTACCTGGAGGATCCAGCCCTACCTTGCATACACTGAGACCCCATGCCTGAAAAGATTGAATCTTTCTTTCTTTCTTTCTATGTCACCCTTCCACTAAGGCTCAGGGCATCTTATGCACCTAACTAATGTTATCCATTGTCTCACTGACTTCAGTGGGACTAATCACAAGGCATAAAAATAAGCATGCCTAGGATTCCTTACATCAGGAGTGAAGAATCTTTGTCCTCCAAGGGGCCTCTTTGAAAATTAGAATGAACTTTGAGGACCACATTCAAGTTGGGGGTGGAGATGCTTAAAGGATGCACTGAAAAAGAGAGAGGTCAAGATCATGGATCCATCCTTTATTCTTCTCGTGCAGGGCTGTGCACAGGGTCAAGTATTTGCATTTGTATTTCTGTTTTTTTTTAGTATTTGTATTTATTTGTGTTTATATCTTTGCCGTGTTCGCTGCATTTCCCCAATTGTTGCCAATGTGGAAAATGCAGTGAACACAGGTCCCTGCATATAGATTTATTATTATTTTTTAAAAAACTTTTATTTGAATTAACATTATACATATAGATTATTTTGATGCAGAAGTGCAGTGAGCCTCTGCCAGTTAGGCCTATAAGGAAATGAAAATGCACTCAAAAATGGCTTGAGGCCCGGGAGAGTGAAGCATGTAGCTGGCTAGGGAAGGGGGAGAATGGAACATGGGGCTGGCTTATGTGGGGAGTTGTTGGCTTGGAGATGGGGGAATGGGGCTGGTTAGGGGGTTTCACTGGCTTGGGGGAGTGGCCACTGGCTTGAGGGGAATTGGACATGAAACCAGACTCAGGGGAGCTTGCTGGCTTGGGGAGGGGGAATGAGGCATGGTTCTGGCTTGTGAGGGAGTGGTTTCTGGCTTAAAGGGGACTCGGGAGTTATTGGCTTGTGGAAAGCGGGATCCCTAAGTGAGAATAGGATTTGGGGCTGGCTCAGAGGGGGTCACTGGCTTGTGGTAGCTGTCACTGACTTGCGGAGGGGGAATAAAGTTGCCAAGCCCTCACCATTTCTCCCTGACTGGGTTGAGCTCTGCAATTCTGGGCCTGGCTGCACTGCTGGAGACTGCAGTTCTGAGGCAGCTCCTGCAGGTGCGGAGGGCTCGCTACAGGCTCCCCAAGCAGGCAGCTAAGGTGAGAGTCAGGCTGCTTTTAAATGAGGCTCTTAAAAGCGCCTCCTGAGCCCCATGTTCATAGGAAAGCCACGCGGGGAGTGTTTACACACTCCTCGCGCTGCCAGAAGTGATGTGCTCCCTGCTGTCAGCAGCGGCTGGAGATGCGGGGCTTTGAAGAGGTGCATTCTGAAAGCCTGAAAAGTGAGGCTTTCAGAACATGCCGCTTCAAAGCCCTGCGTTTTCAGCTGCCGCCAACAACAGACAGTATATCATTTCCGGCAGCACGGGGAGCATGTAAACACGACTTTCCTCTGAAGGCGGGGCTCAGAGGTAGGGCTGATGCGGCAGCAGCTGTTACCGTGCCGCGATTCCATTCCGCCATTTCAGAATTGCCCGCGCCACACTGCGGCTTTTCTGCGAACATTCCACTAATTCCTCTGGCATTCTGCAAATTGCGGATTTGTGGAAAAATTGCGGAAACTGTCGGAAAACCGCTGTTCTGCTATTTTGTGGCGCTGGTGGAATGGCGGAAGTAGCAAAAATGTCATGTTTCTGCTATTTTGCGAAGCCTGTGGAAGTAGCGGAATGAGATTAATGGAACTGCGGAAGTAGTGGAATGAAACTAGCGGAATTAAAGCCTCTGCCACACCGTACCACTAATTGCAGAAACTCTGTTTCCGGCGGAAATACCTACCGCTGTAACATTCCGCTACAGCCCTACTCAGAGGCATTTTAAGCGCCTTGTTTAAAAGTGGCCTCAGAGAGCAGCCCAGCTCCAAGTTGGATATGGGCTTCAGTTTTGGGGGTCCAGTTTGAGACCTTGGATATTATGGGGTTTTGGGGGGAAATGTTAGGTTCACTCGAAACCCAAACACACACACCTACTATTAGTCTTTCAAATATGGAAGACGAAAAGGGCTTTTTCTGGTTTATCGAAACCTGAATGCACAGTTCTAATTATGTGTGTGCCCTCATCTCTGCTCCCTTACCCTGAGCCCAGTCTTCCAGTGCCTGGGAGCAGAAACTGGATTCAGGGGCCAGATCTAGGAACTGGAGAGGGGCCACATAAAAACGTACTGTGTGGGCCTCATTTGGCCCCTGGGACTGAGATTCCCCATCCCTACTTTACAAGGTCAGGGCAAGAATAGGATATGTATGTCTTACTGGTAACTGGAATCAACCACCTTATTATTCTCTTCCATTTACAGTTCAGGTTTGTAAAGCAGAAGTATCCCTAATAAGTCCCCCCAAAGTACAACATAGCTATGCAATCAGAGGTGAGGGGAACAGATAACCACACCCATACAGTAATGGAATGTAGGGTAGTGTATACAGTCATCCTAATTTGCTACAGAACAACTCTAAAAGGTTACTATTAAAATAGGCCAGATTCTCAGTTACACTGCTCAGACAGGTTAAGGGGCCTTAAAGCTGGCATAATTTATATCTAAATCCCCTTTCCAAGATTTAGAGCAGTATAAGGTTGCTCTAGAGTAAATGACATTCAGAACTGGCTCCTTATTCAGCAAAAAATTCCCATTGAAGTAAGTGAGAGATTTGTGTGAGTCAGTATGTGAAGAAAGACTTGAAGATTTTTCTCTCTTTTACTACAGATGGGCAGTGTTGAATTGGGTGAAAAAAGACATGACGCTAACTCCACTTTAATCCCATTTGAACACTGCTTTAATATTTCTTATGCATGCTGCAGGGCTGCAAAGGGCACCAATACAGCCCTGCAATATGCATAAGAAATGTTAAAGAGGTGTTAAAGTGGCGTTAGCGTTATGTTTTCACCCAAGTATAAAATTTCTTAAACTTTACTATGAGTTAGTACATTTCCATAGTGAGTTATTGACAGTGATTTGGATCTAAATAATCAGAAGAACCTGGGCAGAAATTGAGAAGAATATCAATCACTGTAAACATTATATCCGAGGAGGGATACAAAAAGGGTATTTATCGCTGTTTTACAGCACTATTTTGGGTAATGATGAAGGTGAGATTATGCCAGCCCTTCCCAAATAGAGAATGGGGGAAATATAACTAGTGGTGAACACTTTCTATGGATGAAAATAACAAAGTGGCACATATTTTGTGTGTGTCAAATTAGACTCATAATCAACCTCCTATATTAACTTGTCTACAAATTTTAAATTGGTTCCAGAATATTCATGTATTGACATAGTGTGAAAACAGACATGGCGCTAACCACCCTTTAACCACCCTTGGTGGTCATTTATGCATGTTTCAGGGCTGCATAGGGCACCAATACAGGGTATTTTCAGACGTTACGGGGCCCTTTGGCCCCGTACCGTAACCAACGTCTTCGTTCCCCGCCGGGGTCACCCCTGCACGGCCCAACAGACGTGCCGGGGGGATCCCGGCGGGGAAAGTGGGAGGGGCCGGGGCCGCGCGGCGCAACGTGCGGCCGCACGGCCCCGCCCCCTCCACGCACCCCGCCGCCCGCCCTCCGAGGAGACGGGCGGGCGGCGGGGCCAATGCGGCCGCCGCGTCTGGCCGATCGTGCCACGGCCCGGGATCCCGCCGGGGATCCCGGGCCGTGGCACGCGGCCAGACGTTACTTTTTGTTGGCCACGGCCCGCGGTCCATTTGACCACGCTTCCCGGGACCTTCCCCCGGCTAGCCCAGGAAGCGTGGTTCAAATTGACCCCATGTGCAGATTCAGCGTGGCCAACATCTGGCGCACGCTGTGCAGACGTTCAGGGGCCTTTCGCCCCGCCGCGGGGTTCACCATGGTTCACTGTGGTTCAGCGTGATCTCGTCACGTCTGAAATCACCCACAGCCCTGCAACATGCATAAATATTAATCACCAAGGGTGGTTAGGCCATGTCTGCTTTCACCCATAGTTAGACATCTCAGGCTGGATTCTGGATGTGCAGTGCTGGCAGGGTTGGAGCAGGGTGGGTGCGAGGAAGGGGAATGTGTGGTAGGGCGCAGTTGAATTGAAAGACTGGCACTTTAAGGAGGTGCATCTTAAGGCTACCATGAAGGTGCATCTCCAGGGGCATACTAGGAGAGGGAGAGAAAGCCAGAGCTCGGTGCTGGTGGGAGGACACAGGAGAGGCAGGAGCTAAGTAGAGCTCTGCCTCCAGAGCAAGCCTGACCCAGAGGGGGTTGTCTGAGCTGAGAAGACTTGGTGAGCTGCTTGGGAGCAGCTAGGCAGGAGCTAAGGAAGAGCTGTGCCTCAGAAAACCCTGCTCAGAGGGAGTTGCCTGATCAACGGGTTGGCTACACTAGCTGCAGGATATAGGCAGATGAGCCGGCAGCCTAACAAGTGAGCCAGGCTTGCTAGAGAGCAGCTGGGACGGTGCCTGGCCCACAGAGACTGGAAGAGGCTGTCAGTCTGAACTGTGTATAATTGTATACGGTGGAGAACTGTGTATAGACGTAAAAGAGATGGGGATATGTATAAGTAAAGGACATTTTGAAGCTAATTCCATGAAGAGATTGTGACTTTGTGTGCTTGATTCTTCAGGGACTTACCCTGGGCTAGATGGTGCCTGTTACAGAATGGATTAAGAAAAAGCTCCGCTCCCCACACCCCTGCTTAAGAGCTGGCTATTAGACTGCAGAAGCACAGCTTATGCATAGGCAAGAGTGTGGGGTTGCGTGTTCAGACATAACAAAACATCCATGGTAAATTGTGGTGTAGTGCTGTCTGCTCAGTTTGTGACTTTCAAATTATAACATTTGAAAGTACACCCCCCCCCCCAAAAAAAAAATAAGTAAAAAATCTTAGAGGAGAAATACCCTTCCCTTTGAAGAAATAAACTATGATAGGGACTGTCGGCCCAAAATCCTGCCTTCTGCTACATCTTGTGCAGGCTTCTGTCATGCAGCCTGGACATTCTCTTTTTCTCATTTATAATTCTAAAATACATGCTATGAGCCAACTATTGGTTTCCTCCCTTGGAAAAACTTCCACTGAAGCTGATAGGAATTTGACTGGCTATAGACTGCTGTGCAACAGTTTGTACTTGATGATTTTCTCGTATACTCATGAGCCAGGCTGCTGATTAGGGCCTCTGTTCCACAAAACATTTAAACATGTGATTAAACATATGTCTAAGTCCGCCCTTCCCCAGAAAAGCACTTTAAAACCACATTTTAGAAAGACAAGTACTGATGTTGTGATTCTTCCAATATTGATTTCAGATTGTGATCGCTGCTCTTCTGGGATTCTTTCTGGCTACAGCCCTTGCAAATGATGTAAGTACAGTATGTGACATTGCTCTTGCTCTTGTGCTTTATGAGTTTTCATATTGCAGGAAGATATTTGTGAATATATTTATAAACTATTCCTTGACACAGTGGTGTCACGGGGAGGGGGTAATTTGGGGTCCGGGACCAAGGGGAAGATGTCTCTGGCCACCAATCGTTCTCCTGCGCCCCCTAGGGGGGAAGGTCCTCCCCAAGTCTCCCTGGGAATGCTCACAGGTGACCTTTTGCCCGTCAGGTTAGTAGTTGGCCCTTGAAATCCACAGGGGATTAGGCCTACCTCATCATCAGGCGCCGGATCACCTGTGCTGTGCACTCCTCCTATTCTACCACCCACCTGGCAGACA
>QEPC01010062.1:1135099-1146522 GCA_003113815.1 Sphenodon punctatus | reverse complement strand
AAGCAGGGTCACACAAGCCTGAGCTCTAGCGTCCTCCTTCTCTGCTACCGAGGGGCCAGTCTAACAGATCACCGGCGCTGTGTTCCAGGCAGCGCCGGTGTTTAAAGAGCAGGCCACGCCCCCCTGGCGTGCCTGGAGCCGCGCTGAGCGACGGCGTGCTGGAGGCCCCGCCCCTGCACTCTGCGGGACCTCCATGAGCGGGGAAGCGGGTTGTGGAACAGCTGTTGCTTCCGGGGCTGTCTGGGAGCATGGTTCCTGCTGTGGAGGCTCTGGGTCTCCTGGGAGGTGAGTCTGGTGCGGGGCTATGCGGCGGGGCCGGCGGCGGCGCGGCCCGGCCTGGGGGCAGATCCTGATAAGTGGTTCCGAAACTCTTGGTCTATGTGACTCCAGATTGAAAATTCCGGTGGTCCACCAAGCAATAAAGACATGCAAATTATATCAAATAGAAATCAGGATCATAGCCCTGACTTATTCACATATTGCATGACTCCACTGAGACCTCAACCTGAAGGTGGTCATGTTTGGGGCCCCACTAAGAGGGAGTGGTTCTCTCAGAACCCCTCCTGGAGAAAACGGAGGTCACTATGGGGCCCTTAGAAAGAGTGGGGTCTGGGGTGGCCGCCCAAGGTTGCCCAGTGGTAAGGCTGGCCCCGCAGCCCGAGCTAGCCGCCACCATGGTCGGAATCTCTCTGCCCAACTGGGAGTAAAGCAGGCTTTCATATTTGAAAGGACACTTTACTCACTATGGTCTAGAGTGATGGGGGTGGGGCAGGTGATGGGGGGGGGGCACAATGGCAGCCCTCATTGGGGGTCCGTCAGGGAGGGGGCAGGCCAATGGACACAGTGCACAGATGGACACAGATGGATCTGCTCAGCTCCCCACCCTCCCCAGCAGCCAGACCCCAGTCACGTCAGTTTGGGGGCCTGTCTGGATCCCGGCTGCAGTGCTGGGCAGCACTTTGGTTCACCACGTGTGAAGCACCCATAGACAGCACAGTGACATAAGGCTGCGATTTTCAAAGGAAAGTAAGGCTGCAATTCAAAAGCTATTTACTTCAGAGTAATCCTGTTGATGTTAATGGAATTACTCAGGCGCATGTGGCTTCAAAGTTGTTGCCTAAGAGAGTTAGGCACTCACTCTCAGGATGAAACAATGACAGATGTATGTAATGCAAAAGGAAGGAAGTATAGCAGATCACACCCATCCCTCCACAAAAACCAGCCTCCCCACCTTAAAATATAAATTTAAGAACACTAATCTCCCAAGTCATTTGGGAAGTAAGGGAACTGATCTTGGGAAATCCAATAGCCTTAAATGTTGTTCTTTTTGGTATTTTTTTTTTTTTTAATCTAGAACATCAATGAAATCAATCAAGGAAACAATGGCGGAAATGCCCACCAGAGTGTGAACGTCAACAATGACAAGCACGTAGCCAACATCGACACAAATAATGGCTGGAACTCATGGAACTCTGTTTGGGACTACGGCAATGTAGGTGTCCTGCACGTATTGATTTACACTTTGGGAGACAAAAATCACTTTTAAGCAGGTCCTGCAACATGTATTTTTCATAAGTGTTCCTTAAAAATTTGCCTTGGTGGCAACCCTAGGATTTCTTCCCCTCGTTGTGGAAGCTCTGGACATGGCAGGCAGGGATGGAAGGAGAGTGTCAGGTTTTATTTTGGCCCAGTCAGCGAAAGAGGTAGGGCCAGTTCTGTATACTCTTCAGACACAATTCCATGCCCTGAATCTAAATCTAGATTCCCTGCAGTGAAGGGATCCGGTCTATTTAGTGCATAGCATATAGGATTTAAGAACTCAAGTCCAAAAGTAAACAGGACTTGTGCTTCCATATTCCAGAGGCATTTTAGCAAATAGTTCCTTTAACTCTTTTAGAAAATGCTGTTCTACCAGCATTTTCAACAGACTATTTTGTCACATGAGACAGTAGAACATACCAGACATCTGGCAAAATTAGAGATGCCCATTTGATTCATCCACTATAAAAATGCACCACTAGAGTCTTCCTTAAAAGATAAAGGAGAAAACAATATGGCTTTCCTGATATTCATTTGGTGTTTCCAAATGAGCAGCATGGCTCTGCTTCAGAGTACCCACGCAGGAGCCATTCAAACAGGCGGCTCCCAGCATGGCCTCAGAGGCAGTCGCCACACACTCCCCCTGCCATGGACTATGGGGGAAGCGGCATCGTGCCAGGCTGGCCTTTGCAGGTGACATGTCCCTGGCGTGAATGCTAGGGAACCCAGGCTCCCGGCAAATTCTTTTAACTTGTAGTCCACAAAGACCACCTCCCCCACCCACCGTGCCTACGAGTGGCTGACCTGTGGATCCGGCCGCTTTACCTTCAAACAGGTGATCAGATCCATGGATTTTGGGTGGCCATTCGGGGAAGCATCTCTCATCTGAAAACGCCCACTGTCACTGTTTTGGCTATTATCCAAGTCTCAACGTCTAGTGTCTCCCTAAAAAAATGAAAAGCGGCTCAAACGAAATATTATTATTATTTATTAATAATAACAAACACTTATATAGTGCCAGCAATGTACCTGGTGCTTTACAAAGTAATTGAATAGACATGGTCCCTGCCCTAGGGCTTACAATCTGAGAGCTGGGGGGGAGGGGGGCAAAGGAAGGAGAACAGAGGAAGAGACAAGGGGTGTAACATTCACGAGGATGCAAGGTCCCAGGTGCACGCGCTTGGCTTAGTTACATCAAGAATGATGGCTGGTTGGTCAATGTGGTGAGGATATGAGTACACAGACCTCAGGTAACAGATTGTACTGAATGGAGGGTATCAGCAGGAGTTAGGTGAGGGGAGCGAGGAGTCGGGGAGGGCAGAGCGAAAGAGGTGGGTCTTAAGGAGGGATTTGAAGGTACGAAGGGAGGGGGTGAGGCGGATGTGGGCAGGGAGGGAGTTCCAGGCATGGGGAGCAGCTAGGGAGAAGGGATGAAGGCAGTTAGGGGAGCAGGGGAGGCGTGAGAGGGCGAGAGAGGTGACAGAGGAGGAGTGGAGTTCACGGACTGAAATATCTGGTTGTGTGTCATTGTCCTTGAACAGGGCTACATGGCCACCAGGATCCTTTCCAAGAAAACCTGCATCGTCGCCCAAATGAACAGAGATGTGATGCCTGATATCACCGTTCTTCCCCAAGTGGCTAAAGGAAAGAAGGTAATGATGCAAAGTAGCTGGAAGAGCATCATTCAAAATGGGGAGAGGGATGGGAGTTTCAGTCACTGAATAAAAGCAATGAGTCCTCAGTGTCGTCCCTCCCCCCCCCCCCCCAACCAATTGCTTTCTTGTCTTAGGGTTTTGTCCTCCCGACACGCCCATCTTCGATGTTAAATCCTGCCAACCTGATTTGGGGTCTCTCCAGGGCCAGCCTTAGGATCTGTGGGGCCTAGGGGAAAGATAAAATACGGGACCCCAAACTGCGGTGCCCTGAAGGTGGTCATGTTTGGGGCCCCACTGAGAGGAAGTGGTGCCCCCACAACCTGTCCTGGTGAAAATAGAGGCCACTGCGGGGCCCTAAGAAAGAACGGGGCCCTAGTTCACCCTATGGCCAGGGTGGGGAGCCTTTTCCCTCTCGGGGGCCACTTTGAAAGCTTGCACAAGCTCTGAGGGCCACACAGAAGTTGAGGCAGGGGTGCTTAAGGGATTCACTCAAGGAAAGGAGGGACCAAATCATGGATCTGTGCCATTGATCTGTCCCCTAGCCTTGTTTGCATGACCTCATCTCTGCTCCCTTCCCCTGAGCTTATTTTTTCAGTGATTGGAGGTAAGAACTGGATCCAGGGGTCAGATCCAGGAAGTGGAAAGGAGCCACATAAAAACTTGCTGCAGGCCGCATTTGGCCCCCGGGCATAAGATTCCCCACCCCTGCCTTATTGTAAGGCCGGCCCTGGGTCTCTCGTTTGGTCCTGGAATCTATACCTGCATACATTCCAGGGTCAGGGGGAACTGAGCATTTACTGTACCCTGATTACATTGCCAGACAAAACAACTTTTTGCATAGGGTGTCTTCGCACGGACAGCACCCCAGCCTCTGCTCCACCTCACCCCCGGGTGGCCCATCCATTTAAAGGTGGGCTGCCAGAGGTGCAAGTGAATCAGAGGTGGGGCAGGCTGTCCCTTCTCTGGGGCAGCTCTGCTGGCGGTGCTCTGGAACATCCAGGAGCACCGTCAGCAGAGTGGGTCACCCAAACCTGAGGCTCCGGCCAGAGGTGGGGCTGTTATCCATTTGCTCAGCCGATGGCGTCGACTGCTGCAGCTCTGCTCCCGGACGGCTGATGACCTGGTAACACGATAGTGTTGCAGATGCTCTCGTCTGCAACTCTGAGGTGTGGAGGAGAGGGGAGCTGCGTGGGCGAGTTGTGAGCCACAGCAGCTGCCGAGTTTGGGCTGCAAGCAGGCAGACGTGGGGGTGCACCCCCAGACCTGCTGTGGGGGTGCACCCCCAGACCTGCTGTGGGGGTGCACCCCCATCCTCATGTCCATGTAAAAACATCCAGAGACATGGGTTCAAACAGGTAAAAATACTAGCAGCAGCTCATTGCTTTCCTGGCAGCTACTTTTACAAAGTTTACATTGCTCCCTTCTATGTGCAAATCTGGGTTTTTAGTCTCCAGCCTTCCCTAGTTCCCTCACTCAGTACCCCTTTGTGAGAGCCAAGCTGGGGACTTGTCCCTGCTTGCCCATAAGCATACATCTTCTCCTCTTCCTGTGACAAGATGTGTACTTCATTTATCTTTATCAATCAATCATTAATCATCATCATCAATTAACTAATTAACTCTCCACCAAGGTCACAGGGGAACTTACTCAAAATCCAGGTTTAGATTACTCCAAAGCATCATGTCCTTAAGTTCTTATTACCTACCTCCATATTCTAGAGGCACTTATTCAATATTGCTTTCTGAAGGAATTATGATTATTAATAGTTGCTGCTCTTGTTGACATGGCAGTAGTGCCTTGGGAGCGAGTCTCAATCCTGGCTCTAGACCCTTTGTGCGCCGTGTGAAATGTCAGAGATAGGAACATGTATTGTTGCAAAGGAATCCAGACTGGTTTTACTAAATGCTGCTGTTCTGGCTTTGGTTGTTTTATGAGTAGCCGGCTGACTCGGAGGGGCGCCCCCCGAAGGAATTGCATTACACTGTCTCCAAAACCAAACTCACTGACCTGACCCCATACGGGAAATCAGTTGAAGCTATGTGCAGAGGGATTCCAACATACCTTGCCACTGAAATGCATGGTGAGTACAACCTTAGGTAAACATTTCGCAGCAAAACCCTTAACCCCATTGCATTTGAGAATATGTCACTTGCCTTTTCCTGAGGACACAGGGCATAACAAGGTTGCCCAAAGTGGGGTAAGGTTTGCGCCAAAGCGGGGTGAAGAGCTGATGGCTGCCAACCACACAAGCCACGTTGCCCAAAGTGGGATACGGCTGCCGAAAGTAGGGTACCATCTTGTATGGATGCACCCAAAGGGGAGCAAGGAAACCTAATTTTCTAGGCCATTTAAAAGAATCTGAAAAACTGCAACTGTTGATTTTAAAATTTTAGAGAAGAGCCCAAGGCACAAAATTTGCAACTGCACGCAAAGGGTGCAGCCAGACAAGCTGCACGCGGCCCTGTGGCAGGCAATTAGCCCTGAAACACTGCAGGGCCGGTGCAGGGAGCTGGGCACATGAGCATGGGGAAGCTGGGTGGCTTGGCCCATCTGGGAGCTGAGGTGCTGCACACTGGAGTGGCTGCCTGTCCCTGTCCCGCTTCCCTCCCCTGGCCCAACTCAGAGCCGGCCCCTGGCCGTGACATGGCTGCACGCGGCATACGCTACCACCTGTCACTCGCAGCCCCACAGCCTTGCTCCGAGTGTGGCAGGGCACGTGTACTGGGCCATGTGGGTTGCCCCACCTTGGACAGCCTTACCCCATAGGGTAAGGCTGCTCCATGATCCAACCTCAAGAAAATCGCAGGGATGTGACATGAAGCAGCTGGCTGCCTACCCCCTATGGGGCAAGACAAACGTCTGGTGGGCCCTGGGCCCACGAGTCACTGCATCACGTGGCTCGTTTGCTCAGGGAGGAAGCTACCCAAAGAGTGGTAGCTTCCCCAGCCTGTCATGTGTGGCTGCACCCTGAACTCTTCAGTCCCACAACACGGACTGTGTTTTGGTTGCACAGAGTGTCGTCTCTCCACCCTAGCCCCTATCCATGGAGATTGATAGTCTCTGAAACTGTCTCTTTAGAAGAGAGAGTGATCAAAAACAGAGGGGGGAAATTCTGAATTGCAAGATGTATCTGATAAAAGTGCAATTAATTCAGTGGCAAAATTCCTATTTAGTCAATGGGAGCAGGGCCATTTTGATAAAGGAAGATGCAGTTCTTCATTGGGGACTTGATTCATTCTGAATTGTTAACATTTTAACCCCATTTTAACTCTGCACTGCTGAAAATGGCTAAAGAAGATGCAGCACCATAGAGAATCTGTCCCTTCATTCCAGTCTAGAGGGAGAGGGTGGTCGCAAATGTAAGAGATGGAGACAAAGTAGGCAAGCTTTGGGGCCATGTAGGGCCCTTCTTCAGGGATGTAAGAAGTCAGAACTGTCTTTCTTAGACTGTAGTTCTCACTTATTTCCTCCCTGAGGAAGGGCCCTGTGTGACCTGAAAGGTTGCACACACTCGCCAATGGAAGTTGGTCCAGTTGAAGATACAATTGGAACTATATGTCTCCATTCTGTCATCCTAGTCTGTCTCAGGTAAAGCCAGAACGGAGACAGCAAAGAAGCCAGGAACCTCCATGAATATACATGGATCCCATCTGCCTCAGTCATCACCTGACAATAATTGTTTTTATTTTCCTTTCTTATTAAGGTGCAAACTTCTTCTACTTCTCTCAATCCTGTTTCCGTGCTGACATCTTATTCATTCTGGGAATCCAATTTTGTGGGGAAGTAGTATACTGATAAACTCATCAGTCTCTGGCCTGACAACTTTCCAGCTGACAAGATAAAACCATTTCTGTTACCATTGCAGCCCTGAGCTTCTCACGTTATGGTTTGCCTTCCCTGCATGCTTTCAGCACAATAAAAACCAAAGCTATTAGAGGGACTGTCAATAAAATTTGAATTCTGTCAACAGAATTAGAACTGGTTTTGTCATGTTCTCTAATCATTTATATCCCTCCCCTCCTGTACTAGCTCAGGTTGTGACCTCAGTTAGACCAGTCTTCATCAGTACTCATAGGAGAGTCTGTTAAAAAAACAAAACCCCAGGGACTGCAGGAAATCAGATTAAAGAATGAGAAGGTAGGTCTTTACCGTGTCAGCACTGTGATCAAATTGACCAGGATGTTGGGAGGAACCACTCTGCTGCTAGAAAGCTAAGATTCAAATGGAAATCCTGAGGTTATGTGCCATGAAAAGTCATGAGATATTTTTGGTGAGAGCATTGGTTGTTAATGCTAACATTCCCCACTGGCATTAATTTGGATAAAATTTACTCCAGTTTTAAATGGACATGGCTGCGGGGCAGGTCCATGTGTGGGTGCCCACGCATGTGCGGTAAGTGGGGGTGGGGGAATCAAATGGGCCAGGGATGGGTGTACACCCCTAACCGTACACAGTTTGGCATGCCTCTGCAGGGAGCATCCTGGATTTCCCTCTGATGGTGTGGGCGTGAGTGGGTGGTGCATGGGTCACAGGAGCACGCCCCCCTCCCCCCCGCTGCCTTCAGAAAGGTATCTGGATGTGTGGGGGATGGGTGTACCTCTGTGTTTGTTGCACACATTTCTGTTGCACAACAACAGTATCCTAGTGCAGGAATGAGGAACCTTTCTCCCTCAGCAGACTTCCTTGAAAATCTAGCGCAAATGCTGCAAGCCAGATAGGATGAGGGAGTTTATGTCTCTCCCATAGATCTATCCCTTGGGTGCAGGCCCTCAGCTCCTCGCCCTTCCCACTGAGGTTTTTTGTACACAAGCCGTACCCACGCATGAACACCCAGAAATCTGCGGGGTGAGTGGATGTGCATGCGTGCTCCCACCGAACACGCATCCCCACTCACACACACACCCCATCAACACACACAGAGCAACTGGTGAAAACGGAGGTTGCTCCATGCGTGTTGATGGCTTTGGGGTGTGTGGGGATGCATGTACACCCGTCCAAACCTTCCCCTCACCCATCGTGCATGCACCGATGTGAACACAGACACACACACCCTCTTGCGTGGCCCATGTAAAAACAGCTTGAGTGCACTAATTCAGTGCTTAAGGGTAGGGGCTGGATCTATGGATCACATCCAGGAATTGGAAAGGGGCCAAATAAAAACAAGCAATGGGCCCTATTTAGAGTATGGTCAGAGGGTTCCCCATCCCTGTTCTCATGCCATGCAAGAAACCTAGGCAATAGAAACACGGGGCCCAGGCTGATGTGTTCACAATGGTACCAAACCTGAAATGCCAAATGTTCTTTGCCACCACACCCTTTTTCCCCCAGACAGATCTCCTGCATTAGGGGCACACAAAAGATGCTGTGGCAAGGTGCTGACTTAAATACTTACAGGATGCAGTCTTCATGGCTCAGCAACCCAATTTCTTAAATAGCCCAGCTTTGGAGAGTTGTTAGTCAGCTGGGGCTCCGACTACGTCAGACTAAGTCCATGGCTCAAAGGTGGGAGAGCACCTAGTAAGCCTGGCGATTGGCTTTGACATTGAAGGAAGCTTCTTCTAGCCCAGGGAAGGGATTTGGGAAGTCAGTGTAGGAAAAGGCCTGCTGCAATGAGACTGGGAGTTTGAGAGAAATGGTATGTCCCCTGGAGTCGTGGAGTGAAGCAAACGGGAAGAAATAAACTAGCCCCAAAAGGAAGGTTAAACTTGATTAGTTGTGTTTTACTTGGGAGAGAAGCTGAGGTGCATGAGATCCTTGTTGAGGGACAAGCCTTTGACATCACGCAAAAGCAAGGGCTCTTTAAGGCTCACCTAAGTGGCAGGAACTAACTAGAGAGGGGTTGGAAGTCTAGCCTTAATGTGCAAGATATGTTGTCATGATGACAAGCATTAAACACACAGAGTGTTAGTGTTATTGTGATTGGTTTGTTACTGCATCTTGTAATCTCTCATCTCTCTTCAACTTCAAATCCTTCCCACTGAACGTGCCCATAGAAAGGATTATGTTTGAGCTAGGGATACCTCATAAGCATGATGAGAAAACTACCCATTTAAATCATTTTCAAACCTAATGCAAGCATTTAACCCTGCTCTGTTTTTTGGTTTTTTTTTTAAAAAAACAACCTTCTGTATTAATTTGCTAATGGGGTATTGATATACACCAATTACATGAACGTTAAAAAATATAAATATGATTGATTTGAGTATGACTACAGTTTAACATAAAAAGAAATTTTATTGTGTTTGGTACAGAAATTTACGTCCAACACACAAAGGTTTGTGGGGTCACTATGACCCCCATTGTCAGGGACAGCTCATTCATATGCAAACGAGATAACATCTAGCTGTTAACAAGTGTTAAAATCCCAATGTTCTCTCCATTCATAAGCAAGCAAAGATAAAGTGGGTGATAACTAGGGTGGCCACCTATGGTGGTTTTTTACCTGATACTCCCATAGGCCAAAATGGACGTGTCAGGTAAAAAATGTCCAAAGGTGGCAGTCCTAGTGATAACTCACTGGCAGACAGCTTGTCTGCATTTTAAGAGCCACAGGGTATTTTCAAATGTGATGCTACCACGGGTGACCACGCTTACCCCAGTGTGGCCACCTATGGTGGTGTCACGTCTGCTCCTGCCTGCCAGATGCTTGCTGCAGCAGGGAGAAGAGTACTTCATGGACCATGGCAGGGTAACTCCAGATTGTGCACTGAGCCTCCCAGCACAAATCCTGGGGTTAGCCCTGCCACGGTCTGAGGAAGGTAACCTTGGACTATGGTAGAGCAGGCCATCACGTCTGATGGACTGCTGTACCTTACTCCAGCTGGTGGCCAGAGCTTTTCTGGGCAGGCACAGCTGCCTCATAGACTGTCAGGGAGGGGGACGTGCTGTGCTGAACAGCGGGGGGGGGAGGGGGGCAGGGCTGTGCGAACCATGTCTGCATATCCTGCCATCCTCTCCCTGCCCTCTCCTCAGCCCTGGCTGCCGGCAAGTTTGTTCCGCAGCAGGACCAGGTTCTGCCCGTGGTAAGAGCTCTCATCACAGGCAGGATCAAAGTGTGGCAGCTCCTCGAGCCATCGTGTATGAAACTACCCTGTGTATTAGGAGCTATCAGGAGCTTGTATGCATTTCAATAGCCAGCTATAATAGTAACTAATGGTAGGGTTGAAATGATCCCTTCAGCCTAATAGTATAATGTATTTCAACATAACCTTGCAAGTAAAAAAAAATAATTGAACCTTCACACTATGAAAGGGTTAACTGCTGCATAAATAATCTAAAGATACAATTTGCTTTAAGTTGGTAACTAGAGTTTTCCACTCAGGTGTAATTGACATCCCAATGCACTTGTAATGAATTTTTTCTGTAGATACATAAAATGGCATATTATGAAAGCAGACAAAATTCTACATTGTGTTTGGGGAAAATATGACCTCATAAGCCGTATGGTGCTTCTGTTTTCCCATTCATTGCAATAGGGGTCAACCATACCCCATTAGTGTTCTAGTCTTCACTTTCAATTTAAAAAAGAAAATACAAATGTGGGGAGGTCATGAACCAGTGGGGCACAACTGACCCCATTATCCTTGAGGAATACAAAGAATATGAAGTGGTATTCTAGGTTTGCTAAAAAAGATTTTTGATTTTTTTGGTACAACTTCTGGGGCACCATGCAACCCATAGGTGGAAGTTAAGTATCCCCGCTATTTAGCGTGAGCACCTTTGGAGAAAAACAATGTTTCAGTCCACAGTCTTGAACCAACTAATAATAATAAATAAATAAATATATTTTTTTTTATAGCACTCTTCCACCAAACAACACTTGGATTGCTTCACAAAATGTAAAATACAATAAAACAATATAAAATCAATTTTAAAACAATTTAAAAGGAGAAGGCAAAGAGGGAGAACAAATACATTAAGGGGAATAAGCAGTGGATCCTAAGGGCACCTGGAGAAACAAATAAGTGTTCAGGTGCTTTTTAAAGGGGAGGAGGAAAGAACTGAGATGAACATCTTGGAGGGGGTGAGTGCCACACTGAGGGGCCTGCCACAGTAAAGTCCCAATCACCTGACAACTTGAGGCATAAGGGCGGGATTCCCAAACAGCAGGTGGTTTCTGAGCACAGATAAATATCAGTGCAAGGCTCCGGGATCAGGCCTTGAATATAATCGGCCTATACCATTCAGGGCCCTGAAAAGCAGCAACACAATCTTAGGCCTTTTTCATGT